>JAOBYK010413125.1:2866-15271 GCA_025434845.1 Phenganax subtilis
GCAGTAAGGTTGTGAGACGTGGGTGGTAACGTTTTATTATGCTACATGTATGCTCATAATCAAATGAAATCTAAAAATTTCGTTATTGCAAACAGCAAATTCACGAGAGCGATAGTTCCGGCCAAATTTCGTAATTATTGGAAGAGTGTATTACATTATTTCTTTTGCTTTATTTTTTCTTCGCGATCCGTGAACCGTGTTATCGAGACCTTTCATTCTTTTACACCCTTGTTTCAATTTTGATATTTGCCATCACAGCACGAGTGCATGCAACAACTTTTGGCCACAGAGTATGTTTCTGTATGAGATAGATTGTAGTCACCAGGGTCTCTCAGAGAAATTTGAGCGACGGGGCAAAATCTATGATGGAGGCCCTTGAGCCAGCGACTTGGGCCAAACATCCCCCTCCCCCCTTTGAGAGGCCCTGGTAGTCACATCGTTCTCTGAGACATGTCTTGTGAGACATGCTTTGGGACTTTTTTGTGCTTTAAACGTCACTCACTACATGTAAAATTTTGTGATGGTAACTAGTTTTGGATTTAAAAAACAGTAACTGGAATTGATAAGAGAATAATAATTACCTGCCAAACTGTCAAAAACAATGTGTTTGTGACAACGCAAGGGATTGTGGAATTTAGTGTAAATAATGAATAATTATCATAAAATATTTTACAGAAATTTACAGATGTGCTTTTATATTACATAGTGACATACTTAACATTACTAACAACGTGAACAGCTATACAGTATCAATTTTAAAAATAGAAGAAAATTACTTACAGCACAAATTCTTATAACATAGGTAACGCTGTCCTTTAGTTCAATAGCTTTTTCACGTATTGGGTTATAGTACGCTAAGCGCATAACTTCTTCTTGGGTCACCTGTTAATAACTTACCAGTTACCACTGTATAAATCCTACGTATAAATATCAGTTGCAAATACTACTTTCAGCAGTACACTGAAGAACCACATACATATAGCAATTTATAAGTTTCTAAGTTCTTTTTTCTTTCAAATGAAGCTTTTTTGGCAAGAAACAACGAAAATATGTTTAAAAGCTTGTGTAGAATACTGCTTTAAAGCTTCTTCATGAAGCTGTATTCATCCAAAAAATGCCAGCCCAGCCGAAAGAAAATGAGCGCGCAATGGATCGTGTGGCAAAGGCACAATAGCACACCACGGTGGTAACACTAAAGGTTTGAATTACCAAGCTCATAATTAATCTGACAGTGCTAACAACAAGCTTGAAAGGTTCTCTCGAGCGGCATTTAAATACTCATACAGGTTTAATTCACTAAGTTGGCTCGATAGAACAATTGTAAGACTGGAATCCTGCAGTTGGAAGTTCAAATTGCGCTCGAGAATATCTTTTCAGGAAGTTGTTTCGAATATAAAGTTATTCATAGTTAAATTAATGATAAACTTGGTAAAATCTTTCAGTTATTGACTGTTCTGCTTTATGATGGTTCATCAAATACTGTGGTATTTAGAACTTTTAATATGGCAGCTTTTATAGAATCCAATAACTTAAATTTACCATCGGAATTTGGACTACAAATAAAATAAAGAGGGCCATGAGCAGTTCGCACAATATTCTTCCCAAAAATAGTATCTATGTAGTCGATTATACTATATTCTCCATTGCTTTCAAGATCCAACCATCTCCCTTTTATTTTTGTTGAAAACACCGCTTTCCAAGTCCGTGACGGTTTCTCGTTGACAAGAAATAGCCAAAATCTTTCTTATGACTCTGTATATATAGTCAAAACAAGCTCTTTTGAAACCAGAGAGTGCTGGATATTATGCCCCACAGCTAACCAAGCATCAGGTGAGAAATAACCAGAGCCGCTAGTATAGAGGAGTGCCTTTTCTTCCTCGGTCAATGTTAGGTTTATAACTTCAACGTCCTCTTCTAACACTTTTTCTGCTTCATCGTTTAAACATCTTTGCGCCGAATCATTTCCTGCTATCTTTTCTAGGAGGCTTTTCAACTCTGTCAAATTTACATCTGTTGTTGCTGGTGAAAGCAGGGGAGTACATCATCATCTTGCATTTCTTCAAAGTCCCTTATAATGAATGCTATGTTCTCCCAAGATTCCATAATTTTTCTGAGCTGGTGTGTACCACAGTTGAAAGGCTTTTTGAACTCGATACCATCCGGCAAACCAACTACATCAAAACGGGATAGGTATTCTTCGAGTTAAGCCCTTCGAGTTAAACCCATCGAGTTAAGCCCCGACAACGCCCTAACCACGCCCCTTTTCTTTGAGGGCTTAACTCGATGACTTAAAGGTCGGTTGCATACTTCGAGTTAAGCCCCGGGGCTCAACTCGAAGTCAACAAGCGATTTAAGCGATCGAGTTATAAGCCCCGACGTTTGAAGTATGGGAAAGAGCAAGAATAGTAAACAGCTGCAGTTAGAAGAAATGTGCGCTTTAATTAAATCGTGCTATCCTTGCGGATATAAAATTACAAAAAGATTTACTACTGAAATATTAGAAGTATATAATATTTTGTAAATAAATACTCGTGAGTATCTTAGAGACTGCAAATAGTGCTCGTCCTTGCAGTCTTTAAAAATTCGCTCGTGCATGTTTATCGAAACCATGCTATTACCTAAACTTATAACACTCGCTAACACCCTATGTCTTCTTTTTCAAACGAACAGATTGAATATTATGTTTTTCAGGAAATGTTTCGTAGGCGTTATAAGTTCTGTATGTGTAAAACCAATAGAATATTATTTTGAGCGACGCGCACTTAGCAATTATTCCTCGGGATACATACTTCATACATATGTAAAACTGTAGACGTGAAGTCGAATAGTGAATTGCAAAGGCGAACAATTAACGTGTCTCTAGCATCTTCAGCTGCACGTGTGACGTGGTAATGTAGCCATCGCCATATCAGCGCAAATTCGATTCATCATTGATACCAGAAGTATATATTCTTTACTATTCTTTACCAAAGAATAAATTAAAATTAAAGAACTTAATTGTAAGTATTTTCCAATTTCGGCCGTTGTATGTTCTTCCACGCGTTTTCTGTAATCCTGCTCACTTCGAACAGTGGACGTAAACGCTTACCTTTGGAGTAACTAATCTCCCAATTAAAAAGAAGGGAATCATAAGCCCTGTCTAACTAATGATTCGATCAGAACTCTAGATAATTTGGCAATCCAAGGCACAAACTAAAGTTTCACGCAGCCTTTGTGAAAAATGAAGTCAAAATGACACGAACGGAACTGACATGAGCTTTGATTTCTAGCAGTTGACAATACTGTATGCCGAAATCACAACATAGTTAATTTTCGGTGCAAGGAAAGATTTACATTATAACAATGTCATAATGTTAAACATTTACAATAATGTTATAAGGTTTATAAGTTTTATAAATCTTAGTTTATAAGTTTTATAACATTTAATAATGTTATAAGGGATTAACATTGCGCGGCTATAAAATTTCCCATACTTCAAACGTCGGGGCTTAACTGGATCGCTTAAATCGCTTGTTGACTTCGAGTTAAGCCCCAGGGATTAACTCGAAGTATTCAACCGACCTTTAATTCATCGAGTTAAGCCCTCAAAGAAAAGGGTCGTGGTTAGGGCGCGGTCGGGGCTTAACTCGAAAAGGGCTTAACTCGAAGAATACCTATCCCCATCAAAACCTCCCTTCAAATACGGAACACGACATGTTTTTCCAGTTGCTTCGCCTGGAAAAAGTACACAAAACTATATAATGAAAGGCTACACTACAGTATCAGACAAATAAACAATGTGGAGAATATCCCTGACACTTTGGCTGAAAACTTATTATACAACACAAAATCAGCCTTTTTTCTCTTTAGCTTTATTTAATTTTTGTGGCATTTCGTGCTTAGTACTTGAGGCAGTACTTCAAAAATGGCGGCTGAGACAGAGGCGTAGCTAGGAATTTTGGTGAGGGGGGGGGCAGTAGAAATCTAGCTAGGGCCAAGAAGTAATGTATTGCATAGTAAATGACGCAATGTCACTTCGTAAGAGAAACGGTGCTCAATTTTTTGTCGCTCATTCGCTTTGCCACAACATATGATCCCAGCGACTAATTAGCATACCTCAGCATATTGAAGGTAGACAAGTTCGTCAGTTATACAGAAATACGTAAGCCTGGCGCACACTAGAGGTATGTGCTTAGCAAAGTGTCATTCGTGGCTATTGGTGTAAGCAGAAAACCATAGTGTGCGGTGACTTGTGTAAGTTTCAGTCACTCGTGATGGGTAAGACAAACACGAGTGACTGAAAACTTACAAAATTTCACCGCACACTAGTGTTTTCTGCTTACGCCAACAGCCACGAATGACACTTTGCCAAACACATTGCTCTAGTGTGTGCCGGGCTTTAGGGTGAAACAGTTCGGTAAAGTTTTTTGCAGCAAATAAATCAACAAAATTTGAGTTTCACGCTAGTGGGCTGCAACGTGTCCACGCTGCAGACTTTTTGCCATACTGCGAGCATGAAGCTCCTTAATCAAAGGTTTGGTTGGTTTTCCCTAGAGAATTTTTCAAGGGGGGCCAAAATTTTTGCCGGATGGGGCCGGGCCCTCGGGTCCCTGCTCTAGCTACGCCTCTGGGCTGAGAAAGGCTAATTATGGATGTGAAATCTTGGTTGAATAGCAAGCGTGAAAAGCCAATGGCAATTCTCGTACAGAGTTACTTCTAACTTACTAAATTTCCTGTTGAAGAGGTTTTGTACATCACGTCGAGTATATTTTCGATTCGATTCACCTGCATTTGAAGAATGAGATAATGTGCCGAAGATTAAATTTGGGTAACAATATCTAAACGTCATTGATACGGCGAAAGAAAGGGAAAAAAATCAAAGAGGAAAAATATATTACTTTTCCAGTGGAAATATAGGTTAAACGTATCTTACTGGAGCAAGGATTTTCGCCTCAATACATACTATACATAAAAATGTATTACTACCAAAGTATTCACGAAATTTGATGCCAATTTCAGGATTTGAAGAGAGAAACTGGTTGCCGTCGCTTGACCCAGATTGAAAGATATCGCCGTTGATGCCAACGATTTACGTTGATACCTCACACCCGAGATCTGCTAATATATTTATCTATATAAAATATAAACTAAATGTATACATCCAGCCGGCTGATAAATAATGACTGTTGTCGGGTTGGTTTGTTGGATTAATTTTGCGTAAAAGCTAAGTCGTTTTCACGTTTTATATAATTCCATACTATTATACTAAATTGCTGCATGATTGACTTACTTCTTCGAGAAGACGTTTTGTGTGTCGTGAAATTAGTTTGTCTTTCTGGATGTCAGTCAGTTGGTTGATATCGACATTCTTCACCTTGGATGACAATCTTTCGTACTTCTTCTTCTCTTCAGCACTCAGTTGCTTCCACTCATTGGCAGCCATTTGAATCTTTTCAGCGTGAGGAAAGACTTTGCAGTTATCTACACTACAGACATGCAATACATCCATCGATTACTGAAGATTGCGATATTTTTATCTAAGGGTTCTGTGTTAATTTCATGAACAGAAGGGTAAAAATGCACTAGAGATCAACGAAAGGGAACATATCTGTGAACAAAACATAGTATACTTTTACTACTGTATTTTGTAAAATACTCTGATTAATTCTAATCATTTTATTGGTCACTTATGAACACATGACATTGATTGAAATTATTATCTTGGTTTGACGTCTGTGCAATAGTAAAAGCACAATTCAACAATGGTTGAAGACGTATTTCTGCACTGCTCCCAAACTCCCATTTTCCCTAGTCTCAGAAGTCCTAAAGTAATAGATGTCTACTTTACTACTTCATCCATTTATTAATGCATTGTAAGAAAATGTTCTTTGGCTTAAAGATAGAAAGTTCCATTCAACTCCCATTGAACTTGGTTGTCATCTACTTGAACGAGTGTTTAATCTTTTACCAGATGAATATATTCATTTCATGGCCTCAACAATAGATCAACTTTTATCATTTGTAATATAACATATGAAACCATTGGTGGAAACAAAACTGAGTTTTGAGAAAAACGGCATAATCGGAACTGTGCTAATTTATTGAAGTTACATGGACTTTTCTGGTAAATGAATCACAGTAGGAATCAAAACTGGATTAAAAACATAGGAAACTGCAAAAGGCCATATTTTTATACAATGTTCCTCCGTTCAGATTAACGTCAGGTAGCCTATTGGATGAGGCCTAGGAGCAGTATTAGGGTACGTTTCTAAGTCACAGTGACTTTCTTCAAAAGCACCAGATAAAGAGGGTAAATCTCTGTGTGCTTTTCACCATACCTGTCTCCTGTTTCGTTCCCAATAATATAGCAACATCCTTAACTAAACTGTTTATCAAGATTCTTAAAATGCAGAATGAAGCCACAAACTGCAGCAATAAGACAATACAAAGCAATAAATCTTACCACGCCTGAAAAAATCACTACAAAACAAGTAAAAACTACTAGGTCCTCTAGCTGCTTTAACTTTTTTCATGGCATTAGTCAAACTTCCTTCTGTCTGATCATTCATATCCCCTTTTTTTGTTCTCTTGTAGTTACCAATCCATTTCTTCAAAAGAAACATACCATACATGTACTTGATTTGTTATAAAGACTACATGTGCATGTTTTTTATCTTTGTTCAGATTACATGCACAATCCATTTTTCTTAGGACACATATAGCATTTGCTTCAGGTTCCATTTTGAATGATAAACGATGTTGCTTT
The DNA here is from genome assembly GCA_025434845.1 of Phenganax subtilis. NCBI lineage: Eukaryota > Metazoa > Cnidaria > Anthozoa > Malacalcyonacea > Clavulariidae > Phenganax > Phenganax subtilis. The sequence goes on from JAOBYK010413125.1 coordinate 9,612, forward strand.
TTAAGTGAATAGACCTCTCTTATTATATGGCTTAAAACTGTTATACAAGTGAACTGGTGATTATGGAAAACTTTTTCATCTGTTTTTTTGGACAGTGGAGTATAAAATGGAAATTTATTGCTGAACTTAATTAATGAGATATTAACCTGGGACACTAACAAATAATAGCTTTTAAAAGGGTGAAGAGTTTGCCTTTCCAAGTTTAATTGTCGAAAAGCCCTACTATCTCAGCCCAGAATCTGATCAAGATTAAAGGACATGTGCTGTGTTACAGAGCATTATCTCTGCCTGTGTATGAGCTTTACTCCCATTATTTTATTGCCCTATGACCTATGTTACCTGATGTTATTTAAGATCTGTCAGCTGCAATGAACACCAATGAGCTTCAACTGACTTTCTGTTCAACACCAAGTGATTTTACTAATTAGAGGGAGACCCTTAGATTTTAATAATCCATGGGTGGTTAACTATTATTTTTATGTATAAAGTTAAAAACATTTTATAATTTTGTCTTTTATAAAAGGTATGAATTTTGCAAAAACCCCATATACCAGAGGATTAGAAATATAAAGTTGGACGTGCCGACTTGGACACACTTTGGGAGCATTATTTAAATCACAAAAATAGGCAAAAATGACACAATTACGGAGTACGTTGCCAACATGCCTCATGTCTGAGCCCTTGATGGTCACAATAGCCGACAATCGCCGCTAATATATACATGCAGTTAAATTTGCATATTTGTTTGTCATGTTCATTTTATTACATAGCTTCCGCGGAAATTTTGAACGCGAATATAGAAGCATCAACAATCGGTTGACATTAAAATAAAAATAAATACGCAAACTATACCGGTATTTACCTTAACCTGGGATGTTGTAAGTCCAGTTTCTTCAACTGCTTTGGCGATCTTTGCCTTGTAATTCACGCCACTGCCAACCATACCTTCTCTGTACAAAGCCTCCAAAACATCCCTTTGAACATTAGAAATTTTATTTCGTGCACGGTTGTTCATATTAATGCTAGTGAATGAAGATTTTAAGGCAGTAAAATAAGATACGAGAGCCAGAGAGCACATGCAAATCTAATCACGATCGCGCGAAGTATCAGCTTAAACGCGTGAAATTTCAATGCAAAGGGTCAAAGTACGAAACATTCTTTATTAATTGTGCAGAAGTTTTCTTAATTTTCTAGACGCATGAATACCTGAAGGACTTTGAGACATGCAACTTGGTCTCATAAATTGATAAATAGTGCATTTGAGGAAATCCTTCACTTTTACAATTTGTAAACATGTTTTATATCAGCAACCTACATTCGTTGCACATAGAACAAGCGCACTAATAACTATCATCAACATTAAACGAACTATTCAGGTATGAGATGGTAAATAACCGAATAAAATACTGCTAATTTAACTAATTTTTCTGATCAACACCTATTAAGTATAATTCTAGAGCTGTGCGCATTTCGGAGATGAGATGGCGCAGATGATCATCTAATGCCTATAATACAGCATTTCTCAATTGAGAAATTGCCTGTAATGCAGGTTGAGAATTTGTGACACGGGTGAGTTTACTAGAATTGTGCAAATTTTACCTCTAAAGTTCGACAAAGCGTGCGAAATTCTTTGGGTCAGCTTAGCCGGCATATGGCGTCATAGAAAAGACTGCAAAACTATCTCGCTTTTCGGTTCTAAAACCTCATGCCTGTCCATTGTATATCCTATAAGCATTTCATGGTGGTTGCTGAAGATACTATCGGCAAACAAGTTCAACAAAAATTAACATACACCTGAATTTCAATAATGTTGCATGAGGATATAGCTATCAAAAGCGCAGTGAATGTCCAAGATTTTTGCAAAAAGCCGGGCAAAGACAATTCTGTCACCATTATTACTTATAGTGTTTTTATTGTAATAAATGCGGTCGTAATTACTTAGAGGCAACATAATACTAAGAAATTCAAGTTATGCAAAGTAATATTATTTTGCATTATCCAAAGCATTATCAGATACATTTACACCAGGTTAATACCAAAAATGTAGGCCCATTTCGTTTTTGTCGTAGCGTTATGTCGAGATACGTTTTCCTCAAACAACATGAAATGTTTATATTAAAAATCGTAGATGTACATGAAGTTTTAGTACCAAAATGAAGCGAGAGTTTCAAGGTGAAATGCTCACATGCAGTCCAAATTACTAGCTACTTCATGATATCGGTCCTTTCTATGAAGTCACAAGGCAAAAAAATTTGCACGTTAGTGGCAAAAACTGCAACTGTGGAGGTCTGTAAAGTCGGTTTCAAAAGTCCAATTTCAAAAGTGTTTACGTCAACACATCATTGAAGTTAGTACTCTAAATTAAGCGAAAAAAAAACATCGAAATTTCGTTTCATAAGCATTTTGAAGACCTTGTGATTTTTTCACTGGCGGCAACTGTAAAGTAACTTGATCCTCTTTAATTTAAATATATGGCCTAGAGTAGACTGAAAAAGGCGGATTCTGCCCCATTCCCCCAAAGACCAACTTTACCTCGAAATGACACTTTCAAACAGCTTTTTTCCGGAAAATCTATGCTAATAAAAAAAGAATCGTTACTTAGAGAGATTTTATTTTGGCTGACGTTAGCACTTTTTTGTAAATGAAAAATTAAAAACAAATTTTTTACGGAAATTTTTTCAGATTTTTTAGGTCCTGAAATGACACTTTCAGACAAATTTTTTACTGAAATATTTTCTACTTTTTTTGGTCCTGAAATGACACTTTCAGACAAATTTTTTTCACTGAAAATTTTTCTACATTTTTTGGTCCTGAAATGACACTTTCAGACAAATTTTTTACTGAAATTTTTTCTATATTTTTAGTCCTGAAATGACACTTTCAGACTAAATTTTTCATGAAAGTTCTTTTACTTTTTTTAGAGCCGAAATGACATTTTCAGACTTTTTTCAAACGATCAAAAATCGATTTTAACTTTTTTTCAAATGATCAAAAATTGACTTTGACTTTTTAAAGAAAATCGATTTTGATATTTTTTCAAAACTTCAAAAATTGAAAGGAAAAGTAATCTGTATATAAATAAATGAGGATGATCAAAAATCGATTTTGACTTTTTTTCAAATGCTCAAAAAGTGAACAGAAAAGTAAAATGTTATTAAATAAATAAGGACATCTTGGTCCTAACTTAACTATTTTTAATTTAGGACCATGAAGTCTCTAGACGCAAAAGAATTAATAAACTATAAAAATAAATATAAAAAAGAAAAATTAATATTAGATATGAGTAAAATTATGGATCAATGGAGTACCTATTCAAAAAATGATAGGGCGTTCATTTTAAGTCTTATTAAATCTTCACCAAGGATAGGAGAGTTAACATATGAAAATAAACCATTAATTGATCAATTTTTGAAAGAAAAAGAGACATATAGAGAAAATAATATAATATTAGACACACATAAAATTGAAGAGAATAGGCTTAGGTTTTCACAAAATGATAGAAGATATATCATATCTCTCTTAAGATTTTCACCAAGTATGAACAGCTATGAAAAGACACTAAAGACGAGAAGATATAATAAGAAGAAAAAAGTAAAGGAGGATCCTTATGAAAAGTTAGATTAGAAACAAAAATATAAAACTCTTAGTAAAGAGTTAGCTGATGTACATAAACCACCATATAGCAAGTATATTGATAAGAATGGAGATATATATATTAAAGATAAATTATTTGACATGAGATATGCTACTTATTGGTGCTATAATTGTTTATCAAAAGATCTGATTTATAGACGAACTAGTGTAGTTTGTAATAGATTTTATCACAGTAGGCGAGATATTAGTTTTGGTGTTAGATATGATGATTATGATAGAGTTTGTATACAAACAAAAAAGGAAACGAATCATTATCAAGTATTTTTGAGTAAACTACGGAGATATACATTTGAGGATTCTATTATCATAGATGGAATTAAGGATTTTGATAAATATATGAAAGATAAAGATTTTTGGAGCAAGAGAATATCAGAGATATTTCAAGATCCAAAAATAGAGAAAACAATTAGTATGATACATTTTATTCAAAGTAGGTTAATACAAATGGGTAAAGAGATTAATTATCATAATGAAAGAGTTAGGAGAGACTTTGAAAAACTATTAGAAGAGTATAAGAAAGACGATAAAAAGAAAAACATAAGATATGATTATATTATCTATTTGTTGATAAACAAACATGTTGCAAAATTACCAATAAGTATGTTTAAAACTTTAAAATTTCCTGCACATGAGTTTATTGACCAAGTCTTAAATAATTATAGTACTATAACAATAGAGTGGAAGAAAAAATCAGATGTGAGGTATCAAAATTTACGCAGAGAAACAAATAAACTTATTGGAAGACTTAGAGCAAATGGTTATCCATACGACGCCACTGTTATGAACTATATTACTAAAAGAAACTCTGATCAAAAACAACAAGACATAGAATATAACAAAGAACTAAAACGTAAGAATAAACTATTTAGAGACCTTGAACTAGAGAAACAGGTCATTAGTGAAAATATAATAAACTTACTTGCTTTCAATACAAATAGTGGTTCACGATCATTAGCGGAGTTGTTTTATAAAGAGATGACAGGTGAAATTTTCCAAGCTAAACTTTGTGACAGACCTTTTGATGAATCTGACTCTCTATTTGAAAGAACTAATATAAAAACAGAAAGATAAACTTTTATTTAATAAATGGACAGTCAAAATAACATAAGAGAAGAACTTTTAAAACTTGCAGACGCAAAAGAAATCAAACATTCTGTGACTTACATTAAGAAAGCCTCAGAAAAAACACTTGAAAAAATATACAAAGACCAACAAAGAGCACAACTTAATGAAACGAATGAGATGTTGACAGATACAATCATTGGCAAGTTTTCAGACTTTGCAAAACATTTAGACTTGATTGACAACTCCACTGAACTAGGAAAAGAACTCTCAGAAAATAAACCATTTCGACATGACATCAAACTTATATTAGAATACGTTACGCCGTGGATTTCTTTTAGTTGGAGTTTTATCAGGGGGGCTTATAGTAGGTAAACATGTGTTTAATAAGAAAATAAATAGTAAAGAAGAACAGAAAAGTGAAGACTATATAAATAAAAGAGAATGTCAACCAACAGAATCACAAATAAAAAAGGAAGAGACTTAGGAATCTTTGAAAAAATCTCAAGCAAATCAAAAGAATCTAATCATCAAAAAATAAATGCAGAAAAAGATCCATTTAATATGATCATTGTTGGATCTACTTATTGTGGAAAAACTCATTTTCTTCTTAACCTAATAGAAGAAGAGTACTTGGGATACTTTGATTATATATTTCTCATTTGTCCAACTTACGAATGGAATAATACTTATAAAGATTGGAAATATAATGAAGATGATAACTTCATAGTTATAAGTTGCGAACAAGAACAAGTATCCTCATCTTTAAGTCAAATAGTAGACTTTTCAAAAGGAACAAATTCATTAGTTATTTTAGATGATTGTGCTTCTGGGAAATTTGTAAAAGATAGAACTTCAGAGTTGGTGAGATTAGGATTTTCGGCTAGACATTATGGTCTTAGTACAATTGTGATTACTCAACAACTTACTTCAATCGCTAAACC
>JAOBYK010413236.1:485-15271 GCA_025434845.1 Phenganax subtilis
TCGATGCTCCCAGCGACTCAGGGAGCCCACTCGACCTGGACATTTGGTCTCATTCTCGGAACAGACTTGTGTCCTACTGCGTCACTTTGTCTTAGTACCTATTGCACCGAACATTCAGTTTCGGCCAGAGCTTCGGTGCTGAGCCTTGGAGTGGCCATTACCAATGCGTGTATGTAAGTTCGGGCAGTTCGTGGATGACGGATGATGGCCGTGGAGTTGTCAAATGCCCGATTGTTGATCCCATCCGCCGTGCTGCTTATATATATTGGCTTGTGCCACAGACGCCCGGTTGAAGAACCGGTGGATTTGTCAGATCTCTTGGCTATAGCCTTTTCCAATCAGGTTTCGAAGATACGATTTTTGCTGCCCACAACAACCTTTCGATAGCACGTGACCGTGGCAATTAATGCTCCACAAACACCCACCAACTTTTTCGCAACTTTTTCGGGCGATCACGCAGGACGGCAGTTGGTCATGGTGACCTCTGCAGACAGCAGCGCGTACTTGAGGTGGTCAACCGGCGAAATGCATCCAAAGCCACCATCTGATCATGGTACCTCCTCGATTGCATGGTAGTCTCTGTAGCGACGAAAGGTCCCCTTCCATCGCATCATCCACTCATCGACTGCCTGAGATCGCACGGTCGAAATGCGAACAAACAGGCATGGTTGCCAGAAATTAATGGCATGGCTTTCGGGTCTTTGCAACATCAATGGTAGCGGAGCTTGGCATGCTGCTGCAATTTTGTTCAGCCAAGTCAAAAATGATCTGACTCTTTTGGTAAAGGAGTGCTTGGGGCAAGTGTCGTGGCCTTGCCATCCATGACTATTTTTGTTGTACCACGGACCTACGGAACCTACATGTAAACAAATGTCAATGAACAGTTGTTGCCAACACCATCTCCGGACTGGCAGCCCTGCGGTGTGCAAATCTTGTATCCAGTGACATACACGCGGCCATTCGGGTATCCACAGGTATTTTGCGGCTTCGGGCAAATCTAACGGAAGGGTCCATGGTGTTTGCTCAACCTGCATTGGTGGTGCAAAACCATGCTCCAGGATGTCAGCTGGAGCTGGTTTGTGTTTTTCTACTACTTGCATGGCCAGACGGCCTGTTTCAATCAGCACTTTATGCAGCACGTCTCTGAGTTCCTCGAGGTGACGAGTTTCTTCTTTCAGTCTCGACCATTGCTGATGTGTGTGCGGGTAGGCCAGGAAAGCCTGTTCCGCACATCTGTCCGCTGCATTATTTCCCTCCCAAGCCCACAGCTCAACTGGGTCTGCAGACCCTCTGGGATCTTGATGACTGCACACTTTCACTACCGCTCGGCACAGATGCTTGACCTGAAACATCAAGAGTTGGACTTCATGAACTAACTCATGATTCAAGATGCGATTGGATTGACTCAGTTCAGCCTCTGTGCTTGCATGAGCGGCTGCATGAAGGACATGGTATACATGATAATTATCTATCCAAACGCGAAAATGTGAACGTCTAGAGTGGATAAAAAGGAGGGCTGCTTTGGCCGCATACAACTCTGCTCTGGAGATGGTCTGCACTAAGCCCGGGACCAGGCCATTTGCCAATGGAAGAAACGGGCCATCCATGGACATGGAAACGGCGACACCCCACGCTGCCCATCGCAGCAACTTGTGCGCCGGCATCTTGCTACTACCATCTGTGAAAATGTCACAAGTGTCCGTTGGCACGATGGCTTCATCGAAAACCGAGGTCTCATCACGCAAATTACATATGTGCGATTGCCATGCATGGAGACCACTGGGTCGTGGGATCCACCCATGATTCCATGTGACAGGGTCCATGGAAAGGATTTCACTTTTCATTTTCGGACTGCAAAAACTTCGAGCTGATTCGAGTTTCGGGCATTCCCAGTGTCGATGTCTTTGGCTGTCAACTTGATCACAAAAAGGACAAGTGGTGTCGCCATTTTGCACCATGTGCTCTTGGTGATCTGCTGTGAAAAAACTGCCATTTAAACATTTTTTGAGAATGCCTAAATCACTTGGCATGTTGGGCAAAGCCATGGTAGTGAGCTGAGGGCTCGTGTGACAAAACCCTGCGAAGGTTTTGCGATTTTTATTCATGGTCAAAATGCGAAACTGCCAAGCCCTAGTGACTTTGGCTCGAAGCTCCTGAATGCATGTGTCCCAAAGGCACACCGGGTCCCCAAGTTCATCTCTGAGTGTGTTCCCATCCCAATGCCACAAAAGATCATGCAAACGATTCAAAAGTACACTGCGAGGACCTACTTTCGGACGAACCGTGTTGATATTCGAGGTGATATGGCTGAAGAGGGCATGACTTTCATCTTTGGGAAGAAACATCCGAGAATCACAAATCGTTTTCCATGTTGCATAGAAACCAGGATCACACTTGATAGGCAAGATGAGCGAAAGGTGAATGCTCGGTGACACCCCCACCCCATGTTCTTGCAACCCGCGCATGGCACCCGTGCGAAGTTCATCCATGTATGCAGGACTCAAATGAACCGAGCTTACCCCGTGCAGGACGTTCGGCCATGCAACACTTGCAACTGCATGAATCTTTTGTTTCAGCGGTGCTGGTGATCTGGCAAATTGCTTCCAACGATTTTTAAACTTGTGAATACGATTGACAATGACGGAATTTGTGGGCACTGCGGAATACTGAATATGACCTCCAAGGTCCCGCGCCCACATGGCAATGGGATACGGGGATTCAGAGAGGATTTTTCTGACTTCCGGGGTGGTGCCCCAGACAAATGTCTTTTCATTGTCAAGTTGGAGATCCAGGGCGCCAATGATGTTTTGCAAAGCATGCAACCCTTGGAGCGTCACACGTGGATCACTTGCGGTGATTTCCATGTTGTCTACATATGTCCAAAGATGTGCTTGAGGAATTTTATAAACAAGCCAATGGTCGATTAGAATGTTGATGCTCAACATCCCCATGACTGAGAGGGAGTCCCCTTCAGCACAGCCTGTTGTCGACCTACACGGCGGACTGACTGACCCCCGAATGGAAAACCTACGTTCCATTTGGTGCAGAGCTGAAGACCAGGCTTGAAGCATCGGGGCAGCTACTCCTAAGTGCGCACATACTTGAAAGATCGGCAGCCTTGGTAGGCCATTAAAACACTTGACGATATCGACCATGACCCCTGTCATGGGGGCGGATGTGCTTCTACTAGCTTCGATCTCCGCTTGGATGGCCAGCCATAGATCTATCGCACACTTACCTGGCACGTTGCCGTAACACTTGTTGGGGGCAAATTGCGAAAGGTGGACTAGTGCGGCTTTCGATCTTAGAGATGACCAAGTCCTATAGATGATCGAAAACACAGTGATGGGTCTATATTGCGATACCTTGCCAGCACCTGGAACTTTCTCCAAGCTACTTATGATGCCGGTGATCATGGAGAGTGGCCAGGGTGCACCCTGTTCCACTTGCTCCAAGATCTCGAGTAGAGCAATAGTGAGGTCTCTTGGCATTCGCATCAAATCCTCCCTTGCCCAGCTGTCGGGTCCTCTGGCGGACCGCTTTTTCTTATGGCGGAGGGCCTGGTACCAGGCTTCAGGAGTAATTTTGGGAAAGGCCATAGGGGCACCCTTTGCTACATGGTCGGTCAAGAATTCAACTAAAGGATCCCACTTATCGATCGGGACGTAAAGGTGTCTGTCCCACCGTTTTTGCCATTCGGACGAAAAAGCTGCAAACAGATCTTCAAGGGATCCTATGAACTGCGGCTGGTGCAAAAGATCACCTGCTTGAAAATCTGCCACATCCTCAACCCAAATTTTATCCGTGTCAGCCATGAGAACATTAGTACAAGCAGTGGAGGTGTAGACTGGTGCATTGCAGTCCAAGCTCTGAAGAGGTCTTTCCAGAGTAAGAGACATATCAGTTGGGTCTACTTCCACTATCTTGACCAAGGCACTATTATCAAGCAAAACAACGGGCGCACAAGGGGGAGAACGAACGTCCTGAAAAATCTTGTGAGGATTCAGCAATCGATTTTTTCGAGCGATCGAGCAAAATTTACCCATGAGAGCGACTTCGAGCTGTCGGACTTGTTCTGCGAAAGTCAATTTGATGGCCACCAACTGTGCCTGAGTCGGAACATCCATGGGCAAGCTCCGTGGCGCTGGCGACGCACGACTCTCAAGAGTTTTCCACCACTTAGGAAAACTACCAGGAAATCCCTGTGCCTTAAGGATGGATCTCCACTCTCGGTCTTTATGGATTTTAGCTGCGAGGGAACCTACATTGTCCCGCGCGATGGATTCAAGACGTCTGAGTTGCTTGAACCACTGGACATGTTGGGTGGTATGCCCTTCGAACTCGGGTGCTGCTTGACCGTGCCACCCTGGCTTGAGGGGTGGTCGGTGCGGCTGACATTTACGAGGTGCACTTGTGCGCGATCTGCCAAGTTGGCATGGCAGCAATCCCTGCTTTTTGTGCGCACGCATGGTCTGGTCTGTTCTCTTCTCGAACTCTGTTGCAATCTTCTGGATTTGGTCATCTGGCGTGTCTTGAGGCACAATGGAGAAAACACCATCTGGTATTTGTGGGCAGTTTTTCCATTCAATGGGTTTTGCATATCTCCAAACATAAACAGGTTCAGGCTTGCCTAGATTTGCGAATTCGGCCCACAAAACTGTGTGGTCTGGAAACAGTTCGCATGTGTTGATGCGACGCAAATGTGGAAGGAGCTCAGGACTTACCCACAGAAAATCTTTAGTCGTCGTACCTTTACAGGTTTTGGTGATGGGTCTCTGCCATTGATCGCACGCCCAGATTTGTACTTCCCGCCATCCAAGTTGCTGCAACCTATCTGTTTGGTGAAGGTCATGGATTTCTTGATTCCAATCTCCGCAAAGGAACCTATACCCCTTAAGAGTGTGAACGATACGATGGATCATCAAGTCCAAAATGTCTGAAGTCAATTGACGACCTGCTTTGGTGTTTGCTTGATGAGCGTGACCATACAAAACTGCTCCATGTATCCACTGACCATTGACACAAAATGTGTTTGCAGTGAACCTGGCTTGCTGCCAGGCCTCGATTGGCCAAGTGGGTTGGAGAGCGCGAGTGGGGGCACTGGACAGGAAACCTGTGCCGACCTGTTTGCCCCCAATGGACGATGCAGTGAGCGATCTAAGAGGAGCAGGTGCTCCAGGTGCAAAATGGTAGAGGTTCTTACGGAACCTGAGGCTCTGCTTGAACTTCTCAATCCCCAGTTTGGACAAGTGTGTTTCACTTGCGCCCCATATCGTATTGGCAACTCTAGGAAGTTGTTCAATCAACTCAACCTTGTTGAGGATACCCCCAGGGTTAATGCATCCAAGGATCAAATCTGTGTCATTGCACGGACCGGGATTCTTGGCCTCCCCGATGCGATACAAAACTTGCAGAAACACATATTGAATCGAATTAAAGCTCAACGGATCAGGCTGGCAAAGTCACTCAGCACTCTTGTGCCGTTTACCAGCTCCCAACAACTGTTCAATCCTCCCCATTTGCTGCTCCATTTTCGCATCTAACACCTTTGTCATGTGTTGATGCTGGTTCTCTACGGAGGTTTGCAATGCCTGAATCTGGCCTACGACACTATTGTTTTGCTGAGTCTGCTGCTGTTGAAAGGTGCTCAAATTGGAGGACAGGGCGTTCACATTTTCCTGCAATGACTGAACCTTCTGTTCGAGTTCAGCGACTCGGGTATCATGCTGAGTGCCCATGTCTGCATCTTCATCATGGCATGGAATTGGAACCTTGGCAATGACACTGGACATGACCTTCTGCTCGACCTTGGCCTCGAGTGCAGAGAGCTGCTGTTGCGACAACATCGCTGAGGTGGTGACTGGCTTCCTTTCCATCCACGGGTCATACGTCAACCAAGGGTCAGAATCATTTGACATGGCTGCTGGCTTCTGTGTGGAGCCACGGGTCATCATCATCACAGTTCTCTTAGAGGCCTCAATGCTCGGATTGTTGGTGTTCTGACGATCTCTGGCATTGGGAACAGACGATATGAGGACATCACCATGCTCCATGGTGAAGATGGTATGGGACGGATCATCATTGGAGACTGCAGACCAAAACACGGCGGTATGGTCTTTGGATTGTCCGAGTGGCTGTCCCGGCCTGGCTTGCCAATTCCATGATTTGAATGTTTTGGCAAGAGCATGCTTGGTCGTGCCGAAAGGCACCGGTCCTACACGAAACGTTTTCAACTGGGCTCCAGCGAGATATTCAATCTCCGGTCGGAACTGTTCATGGATGGCTTGAGCAGACTGCAATTCTGACCTGAGGCCAAACCGGTCGCCTGAGCGGGCTACCCATGACTGCTTGACACTGGTTTGCTGCGCAATCTGTACATCTGCAAAGCTCTTCTTTGGAAGCCACGTCATGGCAAAACCTGGGTGTGGCTGGCGACCATTATCTGTTCTGGGTTCGATGTACAAACCATCAACAGCATTCAGATTCAAGACTTCGTTGGCGTGCGTGGAGGGGATCCTAATGGTAACCAAAAAGACCTCAGCTTCGTTTGGCTTTGTGCGGACAAAACGTTTGCTCAGGTATTGGCGGTCCCAAACATCCAAGACTTCTCGGCCGAATGGTGCCAGACCATCGGATGCCAAAATCAGTTTCACTGGGCTCTTGGCAATGTCAGTCCACACACATTTGGTCTGATCTCGATACAAAGCAATCCTCAAGACGGTTGTTTCAACTTGGTCAATCTTGTTGCACTGTTGTGGAAGTTGTCTTTGTACACGTTTGGCTCCAATCTGGTACATTGCGGCCGAAACCAGCATGGATTCACCTGAACTGGCACACACAGCTGGGAATTTAATCGGCTGTGCATGATTGGGCAACCTCGAATCGGCATAATTAATGACCAGAATGGCAAGGCCTTCTGAGCTGATAGCATCTCCCCGGGTGACATACGGCAGGGCTTCATCAACTGATGCTACTATGATACCTTGTCCATTTGCGTTGATCTGATGGAGTTGGATCTGGTCAAGGTGGACTCCATCTTCTTGCTGAAAAACCGACGAAGGGATCTGGACCTGGGACGGATCTAGGAGCACTGGTTGGTTGGCAGGCGTCTGCTTCTGCTTATTGCTTTTCCTACCAATCGGACGGCCGGCTGCAATCCGACGATCAATCAATGCCTGTTGTTCCGAACTTAGGACTATCTGAATGGCTGGACTTGCTTGCGAAGCGCGTGCTTTCAGGTCTTGCCAGGGCTTGGTCGCCTGGAAAGTCTGCTGGATAGCTTTGATGCCAAGTTTATCGATCAAATGAGCGGCACATGCTGCACTGCGATCAGTGGTTACTCCATGAGTTTCAATTAGTTCCTGCAACTGCTTTTTGATGCTACCATCACTTGCCATTCCTGCCAACCACAGGTCAGGGAACATATCTGTGTTGAGATCATTGTTGAGGACATGTCTCGCAAAAAGTTCACGCCACTGAATTGCTTCGACTGAGGGCATGGATCGGACCGAACCTTCATTGGATGCTCTGGCGATAATCCATGCGACTGCTTGAAAACCACAATCTGCTGGCCACTGCGACAAGACCCCAATCGACTTGACTTCACTGGTGATGCCAAGTGAAACACTGAACCATTGTCGGACATGGTTGGCCATTTCAGGAGTGGTGTAGATCGTGACTGAGTCCAAGCAAAGTTTTACTTGCAACGGGAACCAATGCCGATTGAACCAACAAATGGTAAAAACTTGCGAACATTGATCATCGTTCATGAAATCTTCCAGTCGTTGGGACACCCAAAGATTTACCACATTCTCCGCTTCAGTGGGGCTGGTGATCATCAGGACCTCTGAAACCCGGGTCGTTCCATCTTGCGCTAACGCCTGCAAGTAGAATTCCATCTCATCTTTGGCTACCCACCCTTTTTGCTGCCAAAGTGCGGTGAGGCGTGGTGTCAAGCTGGCATCGCGTTGGTGTGTCTGCGTGGTCAGCATGGGACACCTGTCCGCTTGGGTGGTGGGACCTGCCTGGAGCAAAACATACGGATGATCTTTGACTTTCGACGCCAATGGGATCTGCTCGCCTACGCCGTTGTAGGGTTTGAACTGGTGATCACACTGCAACAAAACCATTTCAGCATAGGTCAATTGTCCGATGGTTGTATTGGCATCACATGTATGTTGAAAAGCCTGAAACCCTTCGTGCGCAACCCAAATCTTGACAGGCTCACTCTGTCTGTGGTCCTGTTGCCTGCTCTGTTCTACATCAGAGTCACTCAAGAGAGAAACGCCTGTGCAGTCATCGGTTCTGGCTTTCTTGATTGGTGGCTCCGCATCAACTTCTCCAACTGGGATCGCGAGGCCTGAGGCCAGGGTGGCTGCACCCTGTGCTACCTGACTCACCTTGGATTTGGATTCGAAACCCGCAATACCTCCATTCTCCGTAATGTTGACTACGGAAAGGACTGCTGCATGACTAGCTTGTCGCTCTGGTCTGTGAGTCTCACGTTCTGTCACTAACGGCTCGAATGTAAATGTCGGCAGCTTCTCATGTCCCGATGTCCTGTGGTCTGTCGCGAAAGTCTCAAAAGCGTCAGACATGGGAGTCACTGGTCTTACGATTGCATGTTCCGGCTTAGGATTCTCGAAAGCATTAGGCACAGACGCAGCCGTCTCACAGGTCTCGACTACCGCAGGCACAGTACGACGATGTCGATCTCCAAAAGTACCCCCTTTACCTACGGCATGTCTGGTCTTCTTCTCTGGGTTGTCTCGAATTGCGTTTGTCGCAAGTGCATGATCGTCATCCTCGGAATCACTTTTGTCCCATGGCTGGAAAATCAATGGGCGGTCCAAACTATCAATCTCAGCTGCAAAAATTCGGATGGTCTTGCTGTCATGGTCAGGCCACCACTCATCACGCTGTGTCAACAGTTCTCGACATAACGCGGCTAGAACATGTCTGGGATGCTCAGCTACAACAGTGAGATGTGATTGACTGACCTGCCACTTAATGGATGCGAGAACCCATGCGCTCTGGATTGGACTTGCCATTTGTCCCACACCTGTCAGCTGAAGACGAATGTCTGCTGCATCAATGGGAACTAAATGACTTGGAGGAAGGCCATTTAGAATGGCGACCTCCGCTGGATGAGCATGGCGTAAACCTTCATAGGATTCATTGGCATCACCTGTGATTTTGCCAGTTGGGATCACCAATCCATAAAGCCCTTTACTAGCTAATCTCTGCTCACTGAAGCCTTGGGACCTGCAACCGCACGCACATGGAACACATTGACCACCCCATGAGTGGGTGGCTGTTGGCAAAGGTCCATATGCATCCATTACATGCTGCGCGAAACCCTTGGGGCCCCTTCCGAATTGACGCAATTCATGGATGTCAAGACTTAGGCCAACCTCTTCAGCTTCAGGCATTTCAAGCATAGTCTTGATCAAATGAATGACTGCTGGATCAAACCTCAAACTTGGTACCTCTGGGATTTGGTGGAGCAAAAGTGCTGGGTGCACCACAACACACCACCATCTTGTCCTACGAGCAGGCCATGTATGGTGAAGATCCATGACATGTTGGAAAGTCCTATAATTGGTGATCTCTCGAAACTTGCCTAAGACTTGCGAAACCCAGGCGGAAGCACCAGCTTCCTTTGTACACTCAAGGATGATCGCTACTGGTCTTGTCAGGTAAGCCAGTTGCAGTGTTCCTGGCAGGGCTTCTGATCGCTGATCTAGATGCTCTCGACGATCTCCCAGAGCTGAGAATGGCTGACAAGCAATTCCAGAGCTAATGGTGAAAGAGCGTCCGTCAGGAATGCGTTGCATCACTTCGGCTTGTGTTTGGCGTTTGGCAATGTTACCACACACCACTGTAGCTTGTCTTCTTTCTTTCAACCAATTGCAGTACTTCGGATTGGAGTCTACATACAAGAATGTCTGACTTCCTGCGCTTTCAAACCCTTTGCCGACTGCACCAATTCCCGAACAGGCTTCCAGGATGTGGTTCAGACCTTCTACACTGGGAGGACATGGATAAAAAATGGTTGAATCCATTTGATGTCTCAACCAGCAAAGTCCCGACTCATAGGAAACTTTCATGCCAATGAGTGTGACCAGTGTCTTCGAAGAATCAATCGGTGCATCCGTCATGAAAACCTGGTTCCTAGTGACCGAGGAACACACGACTGAACCATCTGAAAACATCTGTAGATTAGCCATGATGTCAACCAGCTGTCCAGGATGTAGACTTCCAAGATCCGGCTCCAGGAAACCCACATTGAAATCGTCCATGGCAAAACTACCCCGCCCAAATTAGTTAGATCCGCTCGGCCCCTGGAAGGCTTTGGGCCACGAGCTGCGAATCCACCGAACAGCTCGGCTATATAAGTGTTCTTATGTGTTCTTGAAAATGACTGTTTCCCATCGGCGAATCTCTTTTTTCCCTCGTGCTCATCCATCGGCTCGTGGGAAACAAAGGTGAGACCTCTGAAGAAAGCACGTGGGTGTTCTCCGCCCAACAAGCAAACCAGAAACGAGCAAAACAAAGAGAGAGAGAGAACAGAAGTGAAGACCTCGCGCTCAGAAACAAAAGGGCAAACAGCCCAAAGTCGGAGCTCGTTCTGTGGCTGACGCATTTGCTTTTTTGAAGAAGAAAAAATTGCTTTGGAAGCCTGGTCTTTGCGAGTGCGGAGGCACCTGGTCCGCCATTAGTTTTGCACATTGCCAGCAACGCGGCTTTGGCCGCAAATTCCTGCGCTGTGAAGATTGCGGCGCCTATAAAGATGTGCTTGCTTGGAGTCATTTGCCTCAAGTTCGCATGAGTCTTCCATGCGTGCAACGTGCTTTGGAGCTCTACTTTGGACAGACGCCTCCACCTTCTGTCGACCACATTGGTCTGCAGCTAGGTCTCAGTGGAAAGAACACAGGGTCCTTGAAAAAGCTTTTATCTTCTTGCCAAACCATGAGGTGACCCTGGCTCAAGAAGAGCAAGCCGCGGCCAATCTCTCAGGACAGATCGAATGCGATGCTACGTCCATTCGAAAATGGAAGAAGGAGGACGGGACTATTCAGTACTACCAAGTCTTCGGCATGTTTCGGCGACCAACCTCCTCTTCGGACAGAGGCCAGTTCTGTGTGTACTCCATGGGCTGCGCTTCGTCTCAGAAGTCAGGAAAGCCTCCTCCAGAAAGCAGGAAGCGAATCTTGGAAACCAGAGCTTTTGACCAGATCAGCGCCCGTGACTCGGCAAAGAAACAAACAGTGATTCTGACGGATGGTTGCCCTTCATACTCCCGAATATGTTCAGACTATGGTCTGCGCCACGAATCTTGCAATCACTCCAAGGAGTGTTTTGTGTAAAGAAAAGGTTGCGGTCAGGAGAGCTGCTCATCCACACCGGTGCCATTGATGGTATGTGGCGTTTGTGTAAGGAGTCGGTCCCCACTAGCTTGCGTTCACGTGACGGTGACGATATAAACCCAAACATCATGAAGTTCATTCGACAGTGGCAATGGCGCTGGCACCAGAATAAAGACGATCTTCTGACGAAGCTGGGTCAGAAGTTGTCCCACAGACTGTGATGATGATGCTGGAGGATGAATTTGCGCGCCTTTTTTTGGCACGAAACCACAGTCTCGCAGCATTTCGATGTCAAAATCGCAACGATTTTTGAGTCGTTTTCATGTACGACATGCTGCAACAAACCTTTCACATCAATGCAAAACACGGTCACACACCGGACATTCGTCATCATTGACCACGTGAAGATTTGACAAATGTCCTCAACCGCACGCGCAGAAACGAGCCCGGCGGGTCTTTTTTGACCCTATCAACCCCAATGACCTCATGACAAGACTTAAGAAACTGAGTGCCGCATTGAGTGCAGCATTGCTTCCTGATGCAACTCCCAGGCCTGTGCACGGCTTTTCTCCGCTGCAGGTTTGGCCTTTGAAGGAAAGCTCCAAGCTTTCAGGTCGTGGTGACAATCGCAGCTACGTGCCTCGGCGGGTTTGGAGGTGCTTCGTGTCGACATCGATTTGGGCGATGCCGGCACCGCAAAGATGTAACCATGATTTACCGTGTTCGGTGTTGCCTTCAAAGATCCAAGCAGAAGAGAGGTCCTATTCGATTGGTCAAAGCCGCATGGTCAAGAGTTGGAAGTATTGCTACCATGTCGGAGACCCGCTTGGTACTTCAGGTTAGCACTGCCCCCTGTGAGACCTGAATATGACGTAAACCCTTATTTCCGCATGCTTTCATTTGGAGAAAAAGGGAAGGCATATTCCTCGGGAATATGACTGCCATGTCTTTTCAATGCATAATATCTCAGGTTTTCTTTGTCTCCACCTCACGGGTAAGCTCAGCCTTTGATCATGTAAGCAGAGAACAAGTATAAAGTATAGGTTCATCTTGCACATTTTGCAATCTTAGGTGTGCTGGGTGTACTACGAGCAGCAAGATGAGCAATCTGTTTGGCTCTCAGTACTGAGGTCATCTTTCACTTGGGTCGAGGCTGAAACGTTCTACCACCTGGCCTGTGGCAAGACTGGATAACGCAGAAGGTTCAAGCACACAGCAATTCACACTGTGTCCCCGAAGAAGGCATTACTCCTAATGCAGCTTGCCAGATGGACAAACACTGACAAGCCAGTACTGATTTCACAAGGGTCGGGGCGGGCCCTCTATAACGCTGAGGTAGGCTCAGTGTCTTTAGTGTATCATGATTTACACCCCTACGGACTTGTAAAACTATGTTGTTTTCAAGGCCCCCAGCATAAAGCCCCTACAGAAGCATTCATGAACCAGTCCAGGAGATTTCCACTGTTGGTCTTCTCAAAACCTCCATTCAGTTTGCACTGAGCCCAACCACTTGAGGTTCTGAGAGCGTTCAACAATGTGGAAGTAAAGCTCAAGGACAGCGAGCGTGAGGTGCCTTGCGGAGAGCAATTTTCGGACGGATGGAGGTGTAGACAGATGCTGGGATTTGGGTCAAAATTAATATCCACAGCCACGGCTGCAAGATCCTCTCTATATGTATTGCATATGTTCCTCAGTTGATACAATTTTTGGCATGCTGGAGATGGTGAATTACCAGATGCTAAACTCTTTGGCCGGAACCCTGAGTCATTACTTGCTTTCTTTGCTTTTTAGTTCTTACACACGCTCCCCATCATGGGGTCTGGCTGAGAGGCGCAAAAAAACCAAAGTTCATGGGGTGTTGATCTACAGTGATATGCACTCATTGCATGACACAACAAGCAGGGCACCTGTTCTCTCCATGGAGATGTGGACAAGTTGACCAAAGTACCCACGTCGTATCACTTTAGCCTCCACAAAATTTCTCCAGACCTAACACACTGAAACAGTGATGTTGATTTTACTTTTACTTGTTTCCTGTTTTGACATGGTAGTGATCATCAACTGCCGCTTGGCCGCCTTGGTTCCTGTCATATGGCTCTTGTCAGTGACTTGTCAGTGTTAAGTTTCAATGCAACTACGACACCTGCCTACTAGTAGCGATGCACTTGTTACTAGTAGCGATGGCCTCCAACCTACTAGTGATGGCCTCCGCCTAATAGCGTCCTTGTTACTAGTAGCTTCTTGTTCCTAGTAGTAAGGCCTGGAGATACTAGGAACGTCCTTGCTCCTAGTAGCGATGCCCTTTGTTACTAGGAGCTTCTTTTGTGATTTGAACTCGGCCCTGTGGCACAACTGCGGCCTCTTTTGCCGCTTTCTCCCAAGGCAGTTGATCCTGAAACGAGCATCAAGAACGAGGAGACCCTCCTGCGCGCTAAGGACTGCCGTGGGACGCTACGGAGTGGGGGATCCAATGTGACTCAATCCTCCAATCATCGGTTAACCTCCAAAATCTGACAAGGATACACACAAGGGATCACAAGGGCAAAAGAAGCATGAGGAATTCCGGATCATTTGGGATGGATTGGGTAGAGCAGAGACTTGAGCCAGGCGGCACTTCTGGGTCGGGTGGTCGAAGTGCCCGAACTTGACCACCCAGGCATCCTTTACCCTCTTTGGAAGGTGTGACTTGGCCAAGCAGCCTTGTGGCCAAGAACTTTGCAGCAGTTGGGACTTTAATATGTTCACCATAGCTTGGCTTGCAGTGCTTAGTTTGCCGCACCTCCACACTCAGACGGTCAGCCTTGGCACCAGACTAACAGTCGGAAAAGTCATTTGGAGATGCTTCGGTGGAGGTTGGGGACTGGGGATGACTGGGGCATATAGTCTATATATACATAATATATATTATATATAGTTATTACAAATGGTCTTGGCCCTTTTCTTCCTCAGGAAGAAGCATGAAGATATGGTGTTCTTCGGCTCCCCCAAGAAGGGTTGTACCCGGGGCTGGGCAAAGTCTTGATAGGATTGCAGAAGGACCGTTGTGTCGAGCAACGCCAACCATGAGGTTCCTCTGGATTCGGGATGGAAAGGAAGTTTGCCAGAGAGAATGTGCATAGGGATTCTTTGTCAGATTCGTCGCTGTTCGGGTCTCACACTTTACTTGGAGAAGGTGAGGGTCGGGTTGGCTTGAATGCAATCATCATCCACGATCATCCACCCATTCGTGCATCTGGAGGAAGTGACTCAACCCAATGTCTGCTCTGAGTGTCTCTTGCAGGATCAAATTTGCTTCTTCAGCATGTACGAGTGGGACGCATTGACCGCTGACTAACACGGGACAGCCAGGTGTGGCGCGGTGACTGGTCCGATGTCGGACGCTTCGATCCGCCTTCAACGCCTCGTTCCGTGTGGCGT
>JAOBYK010413347.1:0-11840 GCA_025434845.1 Phenganax subtilis
AAAATAATCATAGTTTTCAAAACAGCGCGTATAGTATAGTCTTTTTTCCATTTAGTTGGATCATTTTGCCTTGTTTTTCCTGCGAAAATTTCAAGGACTTTTAAAAACATGATTTATTGTTGAAACAATTTTCTTTTTTATGCATATTAGGAGTTTGTATGTTTCGTGTCGCTGTGGCTCAGACACGAAACTAAAATCAGCTGCGCACAGTTGCCTAGTAAAAGATCTGTGACTTGTTATTGCTGCTGCATGTATGAGAACTGCGATGCTTAACAATTTTAACTACAACATACTGCGAATTTTTGGCTTCTGTTTCCTCTTCAGACGATTAAACAAATTCGGGTTTTTTTATTCTGCATGTTTTCACAACGAAAGTGTTGTTTTCCTTGGCCTATTTTAAGCTGACATAATTTTCAATTATCTCGCTAATGGTGAGATGTAATATTGTTTGTTGTCACCGCTCGTGTTTGTCATTACAGTAATTGTAATATGAGCAGGCATTAACCTTTATTCAATGGCTATTTTCGCATGCTAACCTTCAACCTAAGGTCTGCAAAGGTCTTTTATGCGTTCACAATAATGCTTGCCAGTGTATTTGCCTTGGAAACTTGCTTTGAAGAAGTTAGAAGAAGCTTGTGTTAACTTATCTATGACTTCAGTCTCGAAAAAATGTGAATTCATTGGCTCAGTTTGCAGAATAATACAGCGCGATTTATTTTTGAATATTGGTAACTTATAATTCTTATTTATTCTTGGGAAAAAAAGTGTTCGCAGCTCCTCGGTAAATGAAGTTATTGATTAATTGACAGTCTATTATATTGTTATTTCTTTATTTAGAATAGATGGTTTCAATTAGATTTAATTATAAATCCATGATTACAAATGTATACACTGATTTACAGGCCCGTTTACACGGGCGATTTTCGATGCGATTTTTTTCGTGTTGAACGATGTGAAAGAGTGTATCACTGACGAATTTTCTCGATGTAACAACTTTGCTAATGCACTAGACAATCAACCTACTCGATCACATACGCCAAGAGGAGAAAAATCGCAGCAAAAATCGTCCGTACAAATGTATATACAGTATTAAAGAGACAATTGCTATAAAATCCCGTGAATTTTATTCTGACGCCGAAGTGGCTTTTGCTTAGACAAACGTCTAGATTAATTTATTTATCTTTTCTTGCAGACATACGCGTATCACACATTCACGTGTACTTCAAATCAGTTTGCTATTAAGATAACTAGTGTACAACAACGCAGCGTTCCATTATAATTCTGAGTATAGTTCTGAATGTTTTTCAGGTTTGAAATAAAAGTGAGTTGGCTTGAATCATTCATTGGTGTGCTTCGTTTAAAGGTTAAATTGTGAAAGGTCATACACTGTAAATGTGAGTCTTGCACTCCGGTAAGTTCACTATAATCTATAATCGGGCTTAAATATTTAATAATGTGCGCCATACTGCAGCAATGACTTGTGTACAGATCAGAAGCTGATGACCTCCGTTAGGTCGTGAGAATTGGGTATTGAATGTTATCAGTTCAGTGCAAAGTGAATTTTAAACTTTGAGCAAGCCATCTCATGGTCAACTTATCTTTTAAAATGAACAGAATAGTCTAGCCTACGTCGGCTCACCGCGCGCCCTTCCCTTGACAAGTTTAATTCTTGACGAGCTCACTTGCTCGGGTGTACGACAAACAGTTTTTCCTCGACAAATTTTTTGACAGATTCACTTGCTCGTTTGCACGACAAAGTAGTTTTCTGACTAGAGCTTGCGATGCAAAATAGATCTTATGAATAGCGCTCGATGAAATATTGGGTTTTTTGTTTCCGCTAAATCCTCAGCTGCATGTTATCCTTGCTCATATCGTGCCATATTTCACTTTTATTTATAGGAATAACTTGTCGCATGTCTAAAAGTTTTGATAAACTATGTTCCTAAAATAAGAGATGATTTAAAAACAAATACAAATCTGTACATCGCCGCAGAGGTGTAAAACGGATGCTCACCTCTTTTTTTATTATTACATTGAACCACCATTGAACAGATTTAGGAAGGAAGCCATGATAGATTCAAGTTATTTAATCATGATTTAATTCAATTGAAATAATTGCTGAAATGATCTCGGTCCTTTAATCCTCATTGCCAAAAGTTGCTATACGATATCGGATCACTTCGTTCCAGCTGTATAGAATTGAAAGGGAAGGAGCTTCAGTTTAAAAACAAGGTTGTATGAACTTTTGTGGGATAGGCATAATAAACAAACTCCAGTCAATTTTCTGACAGTTTTTTGCAAGACTTTTTGTTGAAGGGGCACAAAAAACTGACTCCTTTGAAATGGTGTAAATGAGATTCTGCTTTTCCAGATGATGCTTATTGGGTGTAAGAAGCTTGGCATTGAGACAACAAAGTCCGACATCATCTTTTATGCATCTTTTCAACACCTTTTCAAAGTCAGTTTAGCACAATATCTAATTTTAACAGCATATTTTACAAGCGATGCCAAATTGCCAATAAATGTTTCATTTACCAAATGAAAGAGTTTTGCCAATTGGCATGCCACCCAAGTAATAATGCGCGTATCCGAGTTAAATCGTTTTTACTTCTGTTTCATACTTTAAAAAAATCTATTTTTTTAATCGCTTGTAATAACAAGCAATACTACAAGCAATTGGTATCAATTAATTGTCCCTCCTTGAACAACTACATGCAACTTTCTGCATAAGTTTGCGAAGAAACCACTTTGTTACTGCCAAAACTTTATTGCCGAAACTGCGATTGATATACACGCGAGTTTTTGGATTTATTCGTCTATTTTCTTCGTCTGCGAGCGATCGACCTGTGTGGTACAATACAGATGGTATATAAATTAGCATTTAACGGATGCTAACTGAGAAATAAGATATATAGCGGTTTACATGTAATATACTCTCAAGGTTTTAGATTGGACTCTCAGCACAATCTCGTTGGCTCAGTTTGCCATAAGTTTGTGATTTTTTGGTGATTTTTTTTTATGACTTTTTGTTCCCATTTCATGATTTTCCGCAGCTGTTCTCTGACTTTTCATTTTTTGAGCGACTGTGATTTTTTATGATTTATTAATTTTTTGTTGACATTTTTATTAGAGAACTTAAAGTAAGCGCCATTTTTGACAACACGGACGGCATGAGAAACGTCAAAGGACTGGGTCAAGCACGGTGATTGGAGGAAAACGTCATGTTTACTTCCTGTCCACGTCCGTGCTGTCAAAAACGCGGTTTGGTTTAAGTTCCCTATCGTCTTTATGGTTCTTTCGTGATTTTTCTGAAGGTGTACGTGCTTTAAATCGATGATTTTCTTGTCGTTTGAAGTTTCGCTACTTTAATTTGAGCGATATTAACAACGAAAGATATTGTATATTTTATGTTCCAAAATAGAAATGATCTAAATTGAGCTGTATACCATGATGTAACGGATAAAGAACATATATCTTTTAAGATGAATAAGATCATCGTTTAATACTCGCCAGCGTATCTGATACTTTAAACTGTTTAGCAGCTTCTCGCCATGGTTATTTGGTATTAAACTTCACCATATTACAGAATATTCTAATCCATGTGGGAACTATGACTGCTTGGCATTGTGAAATTAGGATCATTTTCAGATTGCCACTATGATATTAAAACCTGCTTACGAAAACATTTACTTTAAGTTGTCAAAACAGTAATAACATTAGATGTGCTCTATGATAAATATGATGAATTACTCAGTATCAGGCGACAAATATACTTCGCATGACTTTTGTAGTGAAAGAACGATGTATACTGATCCGAAGTTACGCGTTTATGGCGCACGCGTACTGGCATGTAACAGTTTAAATTGTTACAAAAAACAATTTTATAAACAACTGCAAGAAGAATTGCGTTGAATTTATGAATTTTAGCGAATTACTTGTCTGTTTATTCGTGTACTTCTAAACACCAGAAAACTATAAAGGACATAAACTTTAACGCGTATATTCTTGCACGTCAAGAGTGCGATAGAGGATAGCAGCCTTAAGCCCGTTCTCCACTACACAAATTTTTTCGAGCGAAAAACAAATACAGCGATGTGATTCGCTCGCAAAATAATTTGCCGCGAAACAGTCGAAAACGAGCCAATCACGTTGCCAGATTTCTTCTTCGCGCGAGCAAATTCGCGTAGTGGAGAACGGGCTTTAAAGGCCCAGACACACCGGACGCGATTCGGCAACGCTATGCGATTTTTCATATTTTGAAAGCGAATAAATTTATCCATGGAAAAAAATTTTAAAAGACATGAAGACTAAATGAAAAAAAATATTATGTCTCCTTCGAATATCCGGAAAATCTCAACTAGAACCAAAGTAATCACTGCTATTACTAATATGAAAGTCGGAAAAATCGCATTGCGTCGCGCCGCCGAATCGCATCCGGTGTGTCTCGGCTTTAAATCTGCCTCTATTTTTGCTGCAGTTTTTAAAGTGCACATTAGAAGTCGTTTCTCGCTCGTTGTTCCATGGAACTGCAAACGAGAAACTTTTAAAATCTCCATTCACTCTAGCAAAAATATACTATAAAAGAAGCAAGTTTGCTAAGTGAAATGCTCTCATGAGTCAAACCGTGACTGTTTTGTTTCCAATGAACACACACTCGACTATTGAAGAGGCTCGTGTGTTACAAACACTGATAACCGATCTGTAATCACAGACCTAAAAGTGCCAGACTTCTTGAACGTGTCAGCAGAAAGACAAAATTCTTTGTCCTGAATCATTTCACAATCTTTTTTCATTTCCCAGGAAATTCTACTCCAATTTTCACTTGACCCAAGTCTGAAAGGTGCCAATTATACATACATTTTACAGCGCGCCCTTAAACATTCTTTAAACAGCGTCCTTCTCGAATAGACTGTTACAAAGTTTCACAGAAAAATTCTCGTGCTCAGTTGTAGCTAGACCAATGTTTGTTGTGAAATCATCGTTGTGATTATCTTGACCAGAGCTTGTAGTTGTTTAAGACCAGCCGAACCCAAAAACTATCTCTTGACAATTATGCTTTGGAATTTTGACCGCAAATACAGAGCCCAAAGGCAAATATAGGTTCATAGCGGTGTCTAGGTTATGAATTGCACGTAATACTTTGAATTCCGTTATGCTCAATTGTAATAAAACAGTTGATATTGTTGCATTGCGTTTTTTGTCAACAAGTAAATTTCTGAATCGACCGGCGAATTGCAGTCACATGTCAGTTTAGAGAAACGGTGAAAGCGGCCTCTTCTTACCTATTCATTTATGTTGAACTTTTTAAGAGTTTTTTTTATTTCGTATTTATATCAACTTAGATTACTTTTAACCCAAAAAAGCCTCAATTTTTTGGCCATTTTAAACTTAGAATAAGAAATGAAGGCATGCATGCAGTTATTTATAAAGCTTATATTACCAACAGACTAACAATATAACCAGACTACTTTAAAAGAGTTCATTATATTTTTCAACTCATATACATGAATAGGTTTTGCCTAGGTACTTCCTTGTGTATTTTTGAAGCGACTGATCATTTTTTATTCGATGCGAAACGGCATTGTCTTGACCTTTTGGTATTTTGAACTGGCTCAGTTCGGATGCGATTCTCGTGAAGGTGAAGCAGTCAGGGGTTATTAAATTCCATTGTTTAATTTCGTACTCAGTAAGCGGATTTGCGTTCAGACCCAGCAGCATAGATATTTAGAGACTTATGACAAACGCATGATTGAGTGATTCACTTTTTATATCACTGTATTTATACCGCTTCTGGCTCCGTGGTCGCCATTGAATTGATACGTAACTGAATTCGGAAGATTGTTGATTACGTCTGGCAATCCAGCGCTTTTTGAGGCAAGTTCTAAGGTATAAAAATTAAAGGATATTGTACTGCATGTATTTTAGGATGTCGTGTTTTTCTGTAAATATATAGTTTTATTAGCTTGCGCACTTTTTTTAACCTACCACAAATTGTTGTTATTTTAGTATATATATAGATTCATTTAATTTAACTCGAACATATGATTTTGGGGCACGTTAGCAAGACGCCATTTCGATCTTGTGGCTATGTTTACGAAATTGGGTCGAAACGAGCATGTTCCTTTTTGCGTTTTTGTTTATCTGTAAAATTGCTAATTGCTCTTAATTGTATTATAGAGTTACAAAGCCGCCAAAAGTTGCGAATGTTTAGGCATGGGACTCGCCGTTTAATCGTTGCATGTTTGCAAACATAGTCTGCGCACTTTGATAAGTTAACGTAATTTGCAAGGCTAACAGTAATATGCGTTGTTGTATTAGTTTACAAATGTACAAACTTAGTACTAAGTGCATTTCGGACGGCCATATGCAAGGCGATGTGTTCAAATTTTGCTCTTGCAGTAATATCGATTTTTTGTCCGTTCTATCTCAACTTTTATCAGAGATTTCTTCACTTTTGCTGTAAGTTGACATAAGATGCGCATGCCAGTTTGACCAACAACATTGTCTGGCGTTAGACAGAATTACACTCGAAATAATTTGATGGGAAATTGTCTTCATGCAATATTAATAAAAGAACGGGGCGGAATTGACAGTAAATGATATTTTCCTTCGATGTGTTACAAAATACGTCGAATGCCATCGCTATATTTCAACGCGTACTGAGTGTACTTAGACTACTTAATGTAAAAAGGCACAAATATGGTCGCCTAGTCATTGACCAAGCAGTATTTGAGTTGTGTGGGGCATTGGGTCAACCATTTTACGTCACATATGTTTTCACAGCATAGAGTTTGTCTTTTTTGGTTAATTTGCAATATTTGCGCTATCACGCCATCACGCTATCACTTTTTAAATATTTTTCAAATAGAATTCGAACTTGCAATCCACATTTATCTGCGTACAGTCTATTTCGTCGCTTTGTGATTGATATACCGCCAAGCTGCAAGGCCTAAATCGCTTCTTGTTTATTGTTTGGAGTTGAAAATTGTGTGAGTTCGGAGTTCAGTTATAATTTGCGTGGCGTGTTGTTATTCATTAAGACTTCCTGATTAATTCATTTGCGTAAATTACATAATTATCCACGTTGGGACGCAAAACTTGGGCATGAACTGTTTAAAGGCCGACACACACAGGACACGATTCGGCAACGCGACACGATTTTGTAAATTTTGAAAGCGAATAAATCTGGCCATGGGAGAAAATTTTAAAAGACACGTAGAATAAGTAACTAAAAATATTATATCGTCTTTGAATATCTGGAGAATCTTAACTAGAATCAAAGTTACCAGGCAATGAAAGTCGAAAAATTGAGTCGCGTTGCCGCATCGAGTCCGATGTACAATGTTGTCGGCCTTGAGCATGATGATTTGATTGATATACAGTGATGCTGTGCAGCTAAATTAATTTCCCATGCCAGTTGTGTTGTTGTCAAACATGGGCAACAGCTAGAGGGGAGCTCATTTGACTACAAATAAACGTTCAAGACGTTACAGAGCATTAGAGTTGACTACAGGTGCAAGATGTTAGATAGCTTTAGGCCCTGCATTGCTAGAAAAGCAATTTTTCCTTGAGCAGTTTCATTCGCTTGCGTGTATGACTCCCTTGACAAGGAGTCTTGTAGTCATGCCAGCTTTTCTGGAATGTAATTTGCATGTCGAGAAAAACTTGTTTTTCGTACACACAGGCGAATAAAATCGTGAAAGAAATATTGCGAACGAAAAAGCTTCTCTTTACGGGGCTTTGCAACAGTTTAAGTCAAATGATAAGTGCAACAACAAGATGTCAGAGAATTTTAGAATCGACTACAAGTACGAGTTAAAGATATTAAGAAGCTTTAGATCTGTAGAGGATTTGTGAATTTAAGAAGACCATAAATAGTCCACAATGTTTGACGCAATTTATGAACTGCTGGGACTGGACACTCCATATAAGACAATACTATTGTTTTTATATCTGAGACACTTCCTCGTTGATGTAAGCACTTGTCACCCTTTTAAACATAATTTGTTTCTTGAACAGATTTAGTAGTGCTAGATTTCTAACGCCTAATTGTTTGGCGCAACTTCGGTTCAAATATGCATCGTCACGTTTCAATCATGGAATTGAACACTATATATCATGATTGTTCATTTGTTTTCCACAATACCAAAGACAGGATGGCGGTAAATTTTATAAGCAATGTATTTCAGAGTTTAGTTCGTATAACCGGGATGCCGTAGGTAAATAACGTAAAATGAAAGCGAAGTACTGGTTGTTAAAAAAAGAACTTTGTTTCAACTACGACTAATCTAAACCAAATCAGTAAAGAAAGTCTGTTGTGTTCAGCACGTAATAGCTGATATGATCTCTCTGCATTTTTGAATTTGTTAGCAGTTTCGTTAAAGTGCGTAGGCCACACACGTGCTTATACGAGACTCCATAAAGTATTCATTTTTACAATCACGGCACAACGATTTTAAAATTAATGCCGGAATTAAATCTTTGATCAAATTCGCATGGCTATGAATCGTGCCGTAGATGTCGGTACAACTTGTTTGTAGTATTTTCAGGTTTGTTCATACTGAGAACAATCGTCATTGTTACAACTAAGTTAATCAAACTTGTTTTCTTGTGTCAAACTGCGCACGGGCGGTAGTCTTTTGCAGAATTATGTAAGACATTTTTTACGAACTAAGTTTGTTTTCAATTCTAAATGCAAATCTTCCTTTTTAGAATGCTACAAAGTGATGGCTGAGGTCTCACCATTTAAAACGAGAGTCCTAAAGAAATTTCATCGCTGAGCAAGCTTCAACGTCAAGGTAACGTTAATTGTGCGCATGCGCTGAAGAGTGATTTGCAACATGATTGGGCAGAATTTTACCGATGAGTTACCACAAAGAATTCTGGGCGACGAAACAGCAGTGCGCGCTGTACTGTGGGTAATTTCGACTCTCGCGTTAGTTTCGAACCTCGCGTTGATCTCCACTAGGATTTGCACGCATGCTCGTCGGCAGAGACCGCTTGGTGTGTTCATTGTGGGCTTTGCCATCTCAAATTTATTCGTCACGATCAGCGTTACCATTCTTCTCGTAGTGGATAGTCACCATTCTCCCAAGGACGACTTGAGTCCGCTTGGACAAGGAACTTGGTCTCAGTCCGTGTGCAGCCCAGTCTATTTCCTAAAGCATTTCGGAATATATTCGCTGGTAATCATCTTTTCTTTTATTGTACTTGAGAGATTCACAAGACTCGGCTACAGACTTTGCATTTCTCCAGAACTTTCTGCTCGACGCTCGGCTGTGTACGTTTGTGAGGCCTGGGTACTATCATTTTTGTTAATTATTCCACCCTGGACGCGGGTCACTTCTTGGCACAAATTCTGTTCGGCTAGCTACGAAATGGCCTTTGCTGAGGCAATGTACATTGCATGCGGAATACTGGTGTTGGGCGTTTGTCTGTCAGCCCTTGTGCAGGTTGTACTGATACTTTGGCGGCGAATGTGCACCCTAAAATCGGGGACACACCAAGAATTACGAATGGACCTATGCTTGATTCTTGCTGGCGTGATGACGTTTGCGCTACTGGGGGTTCCCCACGTGGCATTCACGATTACGCACGTGACAGGTGGAAAGCCTCCGACAGAAGTTGTTACCATTCTCCTCGGTTTGGCTTGTCTACTCGTCCCACTTCTGTTCATGGGTTACTTCCCCAGTACTGATCGTATGAGTGATACATTATCCACAAAAAACATAGAGTGTACCTGCGAGAAATGTACAGTTAAACAATTTTATCCCACAGAGTACTCATTAGACTCTCTCAATCCAGCTAACTCATCTGAAAAATCTACGGCATACTCCGAAGACATAGGTCGTTTTAAGACCCCTGCAAGCAGTGAGCAGCGTATGTCAGCGGATAGCCTACTTGATTTGGACACGTGGGCAACACGCAGCACGAAGACAAAGTCCTGGATCGAGTCTTGCGATTATGATGATCTAAAAAAGCTACAGTCGAAGTCTTGGGTTCAGTGCCAAAAGCGTGAGGCAAGCTTTCGTGGAATGAAACCACGTGCATTAACTTCGAGCGATCGATGTGGCGAGCAGTCCAATTCCACCTCCGGCGTAAATGACGTGTCTAGTATTGCATCATCGTATTCCGAGCGCGTGTCGACGTCCTCCGGTCATGCCCGATCTTCTTCTGAACGCGAAAGATCTTTGTCCGATCATACAACGTCATTGCACGAAAGGTCGCAGAGATTTTTAAGAGTGCACCAAGATGTTCTTATGAGAGCACCCAAAGTCGAGACGGTAAAACAAGAAAGCGTGGTGGCGATGCACGAAGGCATGACAATGAATCCTGAAATTTTGTCGGTGATACAGGAAGCCGACTGCGGGAAAACGTGTGATGAGAAGCAGAGGTCCAAACGCTTGAGTTCATTTCGAAGTTTGATTCAGCGAGCGCTGTCGCCGAAGCGTCAGAGATCAAAAT
The DNA here is from genome assembly GCA_025434845.1 of Phenganax subtilis. Lineage (NCBI taxonomy): Eukaryota > Metazoa > Cnidaria > Anthozoa > Malacalcyonacea > Clavulariidae > Phenganax > Phenganax subtilis. The sequence continues at coordinate 10,465 of JAOBYK010413347.1, forward strand.
CTCTTCCTGACAAACCTGTGGTGTACATGAAGAAAGTTGAGCGTTCACAATCAGCTCCTTTTACGGTAATGACGGTTGATGAGAATATTCAAACGCTTGAGATCACCCCCGAGTCTAATGAAGCGAGCGGAGGGCAGAAAACTGAAGAGAGTACGTACAAGGATCGTCTTGCATCATTTTTCATTTTAGCACCCGCAAAATCCCCTAAAAACACCAGGAAACCTCTTCTATCTCCTGGTAAAGCCAGACCCGTGGGTGTTGTCTCTCCCACTCCTTCAAATGTTTCGCAAAAACCCTCGATTGGAGAAAGACTTGTGAAAAGTTATTCTATTGGTCGGAAATCATATTTACACGAACCTGCATCTCCCGCCAAATCTATTGCCTTAGAAGCGGGTGACATTCTTACGGAGTTGCCAGTTGTGCGAAGACAAAGAGTCAAAACGAAGCCTCGGGATCCCATGGCGCGAATTAGCACCGTTTCAACGGGTTCGACCGGTTCTGCAACGGCAAGGCTTAGTTTGGAATGGGATCCTATAGGATCTGTCGAGGGATACGACGAACATGAAGTGTTGCCACCTTATCCACCTATATCCATAAAAACCCATCAAGAACATACTACGTCCAAGGTATCAACACCTAACCCTCAGCTGTTTGAGGCGGCCAAAACGACGGAGAGGACAAGTTTGTATAGTTTGGACTGGGATCCAACTTCGGTACAACTACGAAACAGCATCGTCTCGCAAGATAGTTTGAGGGATTCAAGTGATGAAGAGGAACAGTTGTATGATATTGAAGACTGTGAAGGATCGAAGGGGAAAACGGTGTGGGTGTAAGCGGTCTATCATGGCTTGAGTTCTTCATGATGCTTTCCCAAGTTAGAAAATGAATCTCGAAGTGATGCACTTCTCATTGCGTGTTCAGTTGCTAAAAAATAACTTCGCCACACGAATGCCATTTTTTGTGCAATACCCTGAAATGGATGCCCAATGCGCAATGCATCAACTTGAGATTCATTCTCCGAAATGCACAAAAGCATTAAATATTTTCAAATCAGCTGCACACTTTGATATTTATTTACAAAGCTATATATAATATGAAATGCGAAATATTTATGTACACATATGCAAAAATAGAAATAACACTATTTTCTTTGGGTCGAATAGTTTCTTCTGCTCTAAATGTCAGTAATTTGATGGCCATCATGTTTTAAAGTATTGTTTCCTCTACGCTGTGAGCTTGGCGAGCGTTTTTTCGGCATTTTTTGTTGGTGAATTTTCGTTTTTTCATCATCTCGTTGTTTTAACAAAACTTCAACAATGGCGTTAAGAATCGGTGCCACTTCCTGGAAAAAATATATTCGAACGCTTATGAGATCA
>JAOBYK010413458.1:3137-15261 GCA_025434845.1 Phenganax subtilis
AGCTGAAGCTCATATTGCACTCCTGTAACCCAACGAAATAGCAGTACTTGCTACTGATTGCAGAAGACATACAATAAAATAGAAAAGCAGCTCGAAAAGCAGTCTGTTCTAGTCTACTACCTCGTCTACTTGATGTTGTTCTGACGCTTTTTTATCTTTTCCAGTCAAAGACATTTGTTCAAAAACCTCTTCATATATTTTCTGAACATCTTCATTAGATCGTGCACCAATTTCTCTCCTTTCATCGTCATGTAAATAGTCGCTAACCTTAAACTTTGGTGGAAACAGTTCTGCAACCCAGGACGCCATACTATTCACTAGCGTTTACATGAAGAGTTACATGAAGTAGTGCATTATTCCCTTCTGTTCTCTAACTTCTCTTGCTTACTTTCATCTTTCACCGATGGAGCAAAAAAGAAGAAATCAAGGTCTCTTCTAAAAAGTAAACACTACAAAACACATAGTAAAATGAATTATGAAATTAAAAAATCAGGCACCTCATTCATTCAAAGTTCGGGATTCGGGACTCCTCACTCCGCAACCAGTGCCCGCAACCATGCCTGCAAACACCACAACTTGCCGACATGCCGAACTTCTTTCTTCCTAGAATGCAAGAATAACTTTCCTGGAAATCAAATTGCACATCATTGTAACATGCCAATTAACATTTAGAAATAGGTCATATTTTGCGGCGTATTCAGGTTAGTTTACTGTGTTCTCGCTTTGAATTTTATTGTCTTTCAACAATGCTGTGCATGCCCTGTTGTTGTTTTGTCGGTTAGAGCCCGGCAGACCTCATGGCCATCGCTAGTTACATGACAGCTGCCACTCCTGCGCATGCCTCTTGTAATTAGACACGGCAACTTACTGTTATCACTTTTGTAAGTGCTGTTGTATTATAATTTGAGAATTTAGGCTCCATGTAGGTAGTCCGGGAGGCAGAGGTACCAAAATAGGGAAACACTTAACAAATTGAGGGGCAATTTCATTGTGCCTTAATCATGTAAATCGAAGGTTACTAAGTGTATTTCTGCATGTTGTTCACTTTAAAATTTCTTGTGGGGTCCTCCTAACATGTTTTTATTAGATTGTTGTATTAAATTCTATTACAGCGAAAGAACATGAACTTTTAAATTTGAAAACAACAAGAATGACCTACATCGTTGGAAAGCTTACAAAAAAGTGCATAGAAGATCTTAAAACAGTTTTCTTATTTAGAAAATGGTTTTCTAGTTAGGGGCTGTTTATATGAGCCCTACAGGGAGGGCTAGCCCTTCTAGGCAAGATCTCTTGTGCTAATTAAAATTCTACATAAAAATTGTTTTTGTTTACATGAGACGAGGGCTAGCTCTCCAGGCGGGATCTCGCTATTAACTACCCGAGATCTCAGCAAGGAGGGCATAAATTTAATAATTACGCATGCGTAAAGTGCGTTTGGGAATTTCCAGCCCTAGATGTAGGGCCAGAATTTTCCATGTAAACAGAGGTAAAAAACAGCCCTACAGGGAGGGCTAGACCTCCCTGTAGGGCTCATGTAAACAGCCCCTAAAAAGCTGTTTTTAATGTAGTTCCCAGTCCCTTTTGCCAAATTTTAGCTTAATTTTTACATTTCAAGAAGCAATAACTCAAAACTGTTTTAAAAGATAAAAAAACTGTTTAAATGTCTTATATACAGTTTTTTGTAAGCTTTCTGATGATGTAAGTAATGTTTTTCGCCATTAAATCCAAAATTTCACATTTTCATGCCATAATAGAATTTAATAGAAGAATTTAGGAATAACGTGTTGGCAGAAGTCCTCAAGAAATTTGAGCACCGCCAACATGCGAAAATGTTATCAGCAGCCTTCAGTGATGAATTCTAAAACAAAATGAAATTGCCCCTTGATAGGGTAAGTTTTTTCCCCTCTACCTCAGGTACAGGTACATGTAGTTTACACAACTTTTTGGGAATAGATATTTCCAATGGCTTGCAGCTGCCTGCAGCTCCACCCACACCTTGCAGCTCTAAATTGCATGTGCTTGGGGCTATGCATTGACAAAAATTGATATATATTCCTACCTATTGTGTTGGAATCAGCCACTAGATATGGCTCATGAGCCAAAGTTGTATTGCGCACTATAAACCATCACCAGTGCTTACTAATATACATAATTAAGTAAAATGAGCTTTCAGCAGTAGTTTCTGTGGGAACAGACTGACATCTTTTCCCAGTCATTGGGTAAACATAAGCTCTTCCTCTTTTTCATTGCATTTTTCATCAAAATTTTCAATGAGAATAGGTGCGAATTCACAGGTAAATTGCCGTAAATATTGCTGCAGAGTTAATGGCCCTCTTCAGTAATTAGCCTATTAAGATGTGTAGAGTCAGAATCTCCTTGATGAGAAAAACTATCTGGCATACTACAGAGTAATATTAATGAATTAGGTATACTTAGTTGCATTGCATCATTTTATCTTTCAGAATCGGGGAACCTTTACAGAACTGCTGATAATTTCTATCCATCCAATAACTTTTCTTGAATGACTTCGTCACTTTTATCTGTGTTATCATGTTTTTGCTTATGGACAACACTGTATCACATACTTTGTATTTACAATGACAATCGTAGCCTAGAGTGGAACTGTCGTATAGTGACCATCATCCATGGACTACTAAGCTGCATTATGTGTCTGTATTGCGGATATTATGCTGGGCCATGGCCATTTGATGCATTGGGTGAACGCAGTACGCCTCTTCAGACTCTTTGCATTATTATAACATTGGGTTATTTTTTCTTTGATTTTTTTTGGTGTATTATCATGGAAACTGAAGGCATTGACATGTTACTTCATCATATTATTTCCATATGTGGCTTATCTTTATGTCTTTATCTGGAACACTCTGGGGCAGAGCTCACTGCAACCATATTTGGCTCAGAAATCTCAAATCCCAACCTACAAGTCAGATGGTTTCTTCGTGAAACAGGCAAATATAACACAGTGTTTGCCAAAGTGAATGACATTGTCTTCATAATGTTATTCCTGTGTATACGCGTCGGACTTGGTGCTATATTATTTGTTTGCACTCTAGCCTCGCCAAAGCCATCAGTACTCATTAAGCTTGGGGGCACGGCATTGTACGCACTTAGCGTTGTATGGATGGTTCTAATTTTGCGTTTCGCCAAGAAAAGATTTTTCAGTAGTAAAAAAGTCTTTAAATAATAGTTTAAACTTAGCTGTTAAATTTATTAGCACCAAATATTGAAGAACGATTACATATTTTTCAAGATGCTTCGTATATTTTAGATTAATTAGTGTCTGCCTATACGTTTGCATATAACCAAACTATACCGCTCGTACCTGAATATGCGGGGGGTGGAGAAAGTAGGCAAATAAGCAAGTATTGCTTGATTTCATGTAAGAAATACATCTACTGTTGTCTGCAGTTATCTGACGCTTAAAAACTACAAGGGTTCAGGTTGTCTAAACAACTGAAGCCGTTATCGTCGGTGTTAGTCAAATTCAGAAGGTTAATTGTACCGAGAAACAGATCAGATGGCAAAGCCTGGTTCTCCCACACAGCCGATCAACGGCGACGATATATGAGAACTAGGCTTATCGAAGCCACTTTTATGCTTGCCATATCCTCAAACATATACGTAGACAAGAAGTAGAAATACTACCGATGAATTTCCCTGCATCAAAAATACAATACTGGTTGAGGCGAAAATTTCGTTATTTTACGAACAGTAGTAGTGAAAATTAAAAACGCTCAATTTTTCATTTCTCGTTCTTTCTGCATGCTACACCACCAAATTGCCTCTTATACAAACTATACAAATCTTTAAAAAGTACCAGTAAAATGGCATCTATATACGTTACAGACGCTGATATATATATCAAAGTGAGTATACTGACTATGTAACTCAATTCAATTTTAGTAATACCAGAATATAACAGGACATTTCTCATTATAGACCAAATTTCGATCTAGGCAAAAAGAAGGAATTCATCTACGCAGCTGGAAAGAACATATTAGATGTAGTAACATTACAAAATTTGGTCGCAAAGGGTAGTAAAATGCGGAGAAAATGGTCCCGCGAAGTTTGCAAATTTAGTATTATGCATTTCTATTACGAGCGAAAATTTTTACCATATTTGGGTCATTTTCGGCTCAAATATGGTACAATTTCCCCACGTAAGAGAAATATATACTAAATTTGCAAACTTCGCAGGGCTATTTTTCCCGCATTTTACAATCTTTCACCACCAAACTTTGCAATTTTACTACGTTTGAAGTGTTCTTTCCGGCTGCGTACATTAAATTACTTCTTTTTGCCTAGATCGAAATTTGGTCCATAACACTGGTCCATAATAGGAATTTGTCCATTGAATTGTGCGGCACGCACAATTTGACATGTACTGTTTTCGAAACATTTTCTAAAATTGAGCTCTCTTAAAAAGGATTTAAATTATCTTACACCTTAAAAGATGTAAACACGCAACTTGGCCAGGAGATCCGAAGTCATGCAAAAAGACTGGGACTAGTTGTAAAATGAAAATCCATGTTTCATTTAAAAGAAGTTGTTGTTTCACGAAGTACATAGTATTTGTTCGCAAATTTAAAATGGACTTGTCTTTCTCACCACCAGATACATCTACGAAATTTCGACTAATTTCATGAAGGGGAAAGAAAGAAATGATTAAATACAGCAAAATGAATATCTATTCTGTAGCTCGCTCCAGTCGTTTTGTACGCGGTCAGATCACCTGGAGTAATCAATGCATGCTTAAAAAAATAATTACACAAGTTTAGGAGTTCACTAATTCCTCTAGGCGAGATAGCTCAATTCTTAATTCCAAGATCTGACATTTCATATCAGTAACATAAATCTCATGTCGTATGGTATCTTTCCTTATCTCTCTGGCAAACTGAAAGAAGAATTATAATCAAACATTATGTTCCTTTAGAGGAAACTTGTTTCTTGGTTCTCTTTTTACGTCAACTTTGGTCGGGAATTTGCCATCTAGCTCCAAGTAAAAGTTAATAATCTTTTAACTCGACAAGTAGGCTGAGGTTGTTTCACAGTCAAAATGTCTCGTCTTTCTAATCTTTGTTCGTTACTTCATGCTCACATGCATGGAGGGTTGCAAATATGTTACAGGTTGCATTGTTGTTTGGTCTACATACATACTTGTAGTTGTAGCATATTGTGCGATAAACAGTTATGGTAAAAATTGTCTGCATATCCCCATGAAGTTTTGCGTTGTTAGTTTGAGTTTAAACTAAAGCCTTTAAAAAGGTTTCAGGTTAAACAACAGCTTAATGAAGAATATACGAACAAATACGTATTTACACTCTTATTAATGTAATGCAACGTGGAAGCAAATTGATGTCACGCTGTTCGAACATCCTAGCAAAAATGTTTCGGGTACAAAACGACTTTACCTGACTTAAGAGCTCTTCATCGTCAGAACACTGGAGTACTTCTTTCTCATAAGCTACTTCTCTTTCATTTGATCTACATATACACCAATGAAAAAGATTACTTTCATTCACGAAATCGCTTCAAAAATGCGAGCGCAAGTTTCGTAATTTTTGGTGGATTAACAAATTTTAGTCATTCTACTCGAGGTTGTAATGTACTATTTTCCTCTCCTTCAAATAAGTGACTTGCCCCTTAGGATATATGAGATGCAGTACAATAATGGTACTGAATAGATATATTGCTTAAATTGTTCCATCATCAGAGCAAATTTCGTGAACAGTCCACGTCTATATAAATTCGTAGCATACCTAGCTTTCCATAGTTCCTCTTTCTTCTGCAATAATATCTCTGCATCATGAATACGCGCTTGCAATTCCAAACTAAAAGCAAACAAAACACCGTTAAATGTTGAAAAGCCTAAAACTAAACTTGATTTACACATGACCAGTAAACATTTGTATCACAAAAATTGGTCTACATTGCAAGATACCCAGATCACGAATCACTCAACGTATACGAAGCTTTTCTTAACGTCAGCACTGTCGGTGGAAAGCTTAGAAAAACCGTGTTCTGATAGCTCTCTTGGCATCTCAGAATAGAAAACACTGAACAGCGGAATTACATGGATATAGCTATATTTTTCATTTGCCTGCCTGTTTCTATAGAGTATGCTCTATGGACATATGCAAAATATTTTCTACTTCTCCAATACTTTTGTGATACAATATCAATTGTTTACAGTCGCCTGCCAAAGATCTGTTAAATTTACAAACTTTTAACAGAATTAAATGCATTCTCACTGATTGCGATTCATAAGCTGTATTTTGAGAAAAACTACTTATTTGAAATCAAAAGAATGAGCGCAATGCACTCACCATTGAGCAACTTCCTCAAATGGTTGTCCATTATGTTTGCGTTGCTGCGAATGTTCCGCCAGAATTTTTCGCAGTTCTTCCAACTTTCCAGTGTGTCTTTTCATTTCTTCCTAAATATTTTCATTAGTGCATATAGCACAATGTGAAACTAGGAAACAGTAAGGTCAAGGAAAGATGGATGTCAAAGAGCTCGATCTACCCTGTTCTAGTTGTCAAAACAAAATAAGCTCATCGTTCATTAAGTCCCTTCGATTAACGTTTTAAAATTGCACGATACATATATTGTACGGGAAGTGGGGTGATTCAAGAACATTGTAAATAGCTACATGTATTGCAAGTTAAAATTTCTGATTAGAAATATAAACTTGGAAAATTTCTGTAGTTAAAAAAATACGTGCAGTACAATATTACCTTCAGTTCTACAGTTTCAACATCATCACCAGGGTTACTGGTATCTAGTAAACTCGTTCTCGATTCGAGTAATTTGACCGATGGTGAGGCTTCATTGTCTTCAAAACCAAAATCAAATTCAGATACATCCAACATAGGTGTAGGACTATCGTTCTTCAATAAACTTAAAATGGAACTATCGTTGACCATAACACTAGTTGCGTTCAGATCATGAACTAGTTTAGATCCCATGGTCGGTTTGGGTCCCTCATAAACCATGTCAGTCTTTTTCGTTTCTCTTCCTTTGTTAATATTTTGTGTTAAGGAAAACGAAAATGAGGGGGCAAGGAATCGTCCACCTGAGGACTTGCCTCTTTTCCCATCTTTCACAACTTTGTTGTTGTTGGAGATACAAGCAATATTTTGATTGTTCTTCGTTTGAGCAATATCGAAGAATTGCTTTTCAGGGGAAGAGACTTTAGTAGTTACAGTTTGGGAATGTAGCTCGCCATTTTGCGACGAGTAAGAATCATCAGAGCTGGTAGTGGTGTCTATATCAGGGCTTAAAGAGTCTTCTCGAGATCGCGTAACAGAATTTGAAAGATCGATACCATCGTATAAAATTTCATCCTTCTTTGTAGAGATCTGTCCAACAGAATTAATCCAAGAGTTAGGTGTGTTTGAAAACGATTTATTACCCGTTGGTAACAAACGGCGATTGTACGTATTAAAGCTACCAGAGTTTTCTAATGTTCCTAGTGTTATTTGATTTACGACTTTTGAAGATTCATCTTGTTGATCGCATGTTTTCGGTGCCTGGGACAAGCTAGACTGAACATTCTCACTGAGTTGCTTAAAGTCGCAAGTAGACTGTGACTTGTTTGAAACATCTCCGTCTTCTGGCCATGACTTGTCAGGTGAGTTTTGCTCGGAAGAGAAAGTTTGCTGTTCCGAGACCTTCGCTTTGCTACGAGTCCACAGACACTCACTTGTATTAACACTTTCTATGTTTCCCACGTCTTGCACAGAACATGGGACAACAGGACAACACGAGTTCTCACCGGAGCCGTCACTAGGCGAAGAAGCGCTGTTGGTCGAAATCGAGCTTTTCCTATTATGAAGCGTGAAAAAATTGCCACCATGTTCAACCTCGTCATTTCCATTTCTGAGATCCACCAACTGCAATCTCCCGGTGTCATCATTACTCGCGTTTAAATGTGGCAAATTTGAGGCATACGAAGGGCTAAAAGACTGGTTACAATATTCAGATGTTCTAATATATCTTTCGTGAAAACTCGCACCCTTGTAAGGTTTCGAGCTTGGAACATCAAGGCGTTCAGATGTAACTGGCAATACATTGTCTTCTCCAGAAGTGAAATCTAAAAATTCGCGTACTTTATTCTTAAAGTGACTTGAGTCCGTGCGTTCAGACTTTGAAGCAGTGTCTTGCGCGAATGTTGTAGCCGGTGGGACGCTAGGGTAGGACAACTCTTCTCTCTTGTTAGAAGATTGTTTGACATTAGTTTCTCCAGTTTTTGCATCCTCAAGTGCAAACGATGGCAGTCGGCTTTCTATTTGAAATTGTGGTGCAGTTGGGTAGTCAACTACTTCGGAACACTGAGGAATACTATCTTGGGCAAATGTTTGGGGTTTAGTTTCAATCGACTGAGAACTGGATTTGTCTTCGTCCACCTCAGCCGATGGGTCTGCCAGTGACATCGGATAGTTAATCAACATCTTCAATATGCTTTTAATATTATCGAATACTTCCTCTGCGCTGCAATTGCCTAAAAACAAGAAACGAAATGTATACCGTACAACGGGTAGGAGCTCCTGTACTAATCTTTGATGAAGTTCTTCGTGTTCCCCCGGACAAAATACAAAGGTTTCTTTACTTGTTTATGAAGAGTCATTATCTAACACTGTGCCCTTCCAGTACTGAATGTGTTGACAATCCTTTCAAATGGTGAATGCAGTGTAGCAGAAACTACGCAGATTTTCTTTTGGTATACCAGGGGCCAGTTGTATAAAAACGTGGTTAACGTTAACTATAGTTAAATACGAATGTCAACCAATCAGAATCGGCTATTCAAGATTTAACTACATTTTAACTACAAAATCGTAGTTAAAATGTAGTTAAAAGTTTCATACAAACGGCCCCAGTAGATCAGGGTGCCGGGCTCCAGAGCATGCTGGGAGCCAAACACCAAATAAAGTAAGGCCAAACTACCAAGTTTTTTAAAATGTCTAAATGAGCGTAAAGGCTGCATTCCATTTACGTGTTTTTGACACGCACGTGAACGCACGTAAGAGTTAAAATTGCAATAAAACTTATCTTATGAGCAATCGCAAGAAGAAGCGTTAAAAATTTTGAGTTCTAAATGATTACGTGTCTATCTGTTCGTGTATCTTTAAAAACTATAAAGCCTCGTCTACCCGAGCAAAAAATGTGTGACAATATTTCTTTGTCACATAAAAGCTAGCACTCCAGCTTTTCGGCAAATGCACATGTCACACAAAAATTGCTCAATTTTGCTCGTCTACACGAGCAAATAAAAATTGTCACGCAGAAATTGTCACATTTTATTTACTCGTGTAGACGGGCTTAAAACTTTAAAGGATTTAAACTTTGGCGTGCGTGTCAAAAATGCGTTACTGGAAAGCAGCCTTAAATCTTGAACTCTCACCGGGGAGTTACATGAGAATTTAGCCCCTCGCCCTCCCATACTCGGCAAGCTAGACAAAGTTGACCGAAATCACCACATCAGAGTTTTGCGTATGTTTACTTTCCCACGTTTTATCATACTTCCTTTCATTTCTTCCCACCGTCATGTGCTGCTTTCCATTTGGCACCGATGGTTAAAGCATGGAAAGCTGAAGCACGAAACTTTCATTTTTGTACCAAAATATTCGTGGGGCGGACGACTGTCAAAGCAGTACCTATATTGTGATTGGCTATTGTTACAACTTTACCGAGCATTACAATTGCCTGAATTATATGAACTGTGATTGGCCGAGAAGACAACTATGATATTTGATTTGGTTGTTCTGAGAAGTAATTTACATGAATATGTTTTGCTTTTATACTATTTCTCATACAATCAATTTAGTACTACAAGTAAAACAAAGAGTAGCTCCTACAAACAAAAGGAGGCCAAAAAGAAGCAAAAAGAAGCCAAAAAGAAGCAAAAAGAAGCCAAAAAGCAAAATTTTTTTTCGAAGCCAAGCCAGAAAAAAACAAAACCATCTTTGAGTTATTTGACCTCCAAGAGGCCAATCTGTAGCCTGCGTGCAGTCCCAAACTTCCTTTGAAGTTTGGGACTGCACGCAGGCTAGCCAATCTGGTAAGAAAAATGTATCTCGCAGGCGAATGACAAATTAGGGAGTTGATTTAAACTTCCACACGCGAGTTATATACTTCGGTGTTTCAAACCTCATCGTCTTTTATACAAATTGGTTGCGAGTAATTCAGACAGTAATGTGGGCACGCTAAGGTGCTGGCACTTTGGTATTGACTATAGGGTATATATGTTTTTTTTTTGAAATGCGATATTTTAATTTCAACTTGTTTCGAGGATAGAAAAATACCCACCAATAGAAGATTTATTGCTGTTTAATCTACGAAGACTTGCCCTTAGCTGTTCAACCACTTGTTTTTCGTCACTCTCCGACTTTGTGTATCTGGGAACTTGGGGATAGTCTTTCCGCAGCAGCGGTGGACCTTCTGCGAAAGCGAAATAAAATAAGAGAGTGAAGGAGTCAGTCGAGGAAAGACTGTTCGCAATACGGCACTTTCTGAAGCGTTCAGTCGCTGATATCTGAAACAGTTGTTACAAAGTATACAGTACTCACACGTATTACTACAGCAAAACAGACCGAGTAACTGTTGTCAATGCTAACTTTGAATATATTTTAAGTTTGTAAACAACACAGGCTGCTTGGAATTCAGATCTAGTCATGGCTAGTGAGTTTTTCGCTTCTAAGGCTGAGGACATCACTCCTACTTGAAGAAAATGACTATACAAAGCAGTTTCGGCCTGCCTCGTACCCAAGCTCTCAAAAGATAGATGCAGGCTAAGCAATGACAGATCATTTTTAACAACCTTTCCAAACAACTGTCTCATAACATACCTTCTTCACTAGTCGAGCTACTTTGCAGATCACGTTTAGTAAAGGACGATAGTTCGACATTTATTTGTCTACTTCCAAGAAGTTTTAAATTTTTCTGTCTAACAGCATCTTTTGCTTCGTCCAGCGTGTAGAAGCGAACAAAGCTAAACAAAATAACGAATCTTCTCACTCTCGTCTGCTTCTACACTGCTTTATCCACATTATGTAGAAACACTATGATTCCTATCGTGGATTACACTATACTTTATGACAGCAACGTTAATGGATCAATCACTAGTCACTTATATAATAGAGACAAAATTACCCCTATTACCCTATTACATCACATTCCTTATACGGCGAAAATTCCGAAAGAATATCAAAACAAGAACCAAGTGAAGCTTACAGTGACCAAATAGTATAACTTAATCTTCATTTTATCAGTTTTATTATAAACAGAAATTTCATGATGTCAACCACAGCTAGAACTTACATTGGTAACTGTGTTAGCAAATATACTAGTTCATATCTTCACATTTCAAGCAAACAGTGTTTGTCAATAACTTCTTGCTTGTCCACGAGAGAGTTAAAACATTAAAAAATTATAGCGCTCTGCCTTTGAAGTTTATTATTTATCAATGCAGCGTAACGCATGCAACAAGTATTTGTAGGTGGTACTGCAACTCAATATTATTTTACATACAACTGCATGATCACTGAAAATCATGTGATCAATGCACAGCAAAAAATCTGAATATTAATAGCAATAATATAATCGAGCAAGAAAGCAGATAAACAATGTACCAGAATGCACTAGGGGCTGAAATGGTTTAAAATGGGGAATTCATGTCTTTTGAGGAATACACAGAAGACACGAGGCTATTTTCTTCCTTTGTTAAAATTAATTCACTCCATTTGCTGTGCTTTTCATCATCTTTTGTCAGCTATTCATGTTTGATACTTGCAATGCATTCACTTAAATGTGCACACGCAGCCATCTTTTTCGTAATTATGAATTGCTTACCCATAAGTATAAGCGTGATTTTTCGAAGCTGGGAATACAAAACAATTCACAACTTCACCAATGTCACAAAAAAGTTCTGCTAACTCATCCTGGAAATAATTAATACGAGAAAAAGTAAAATAAATTTTATCAGTATTCGTTTGAGGTATACACCATGTATTTTTATTATTGCAAAGCTATAGTTGCACTGATGAAGGTCCGGGCTAACGGACCGAAAGCTTTGCAATAATAAAAATACATGGTGTATACCTCAAAC
>JAOBYK010413569.1:0-15259 GCA_025434845.1 Phenganax subtilis
TGTTAATGATTTCAGTTAAAGTAGGTAGGATACACGGCAACGCATCTTTAATAATTTTCATTGATACCTTATCAGCCACCTTAACTCATACATGCAAGACCATCTTACATTTCAGCCGCTTTGCCTGTGTGGGTAAAGGTGTAATGTCATTTGGATTCAGTCCGCTTTACTGAAACTAACGCGAGGGCGGTAGGAAAATTTGAGTTTGCTCTTGATACTTTTCTCTCGTTCTTCATTTTGCGCGTGTCATTTCGCTCGCGCTTTAAAACCAATTTTCTCTAAATCGCAAGCTTGATACAGTCTTTGGACTGAATCATTTGAAGTTGAATCCACTTCTTCGATTGAAACAAACCCCTGGCATTGGTTTGATCCAGCCCTAGAAATTATATAATACCGTCCAGCTCTAAAGGACGGAGTTAATTTGATCCAGCCCTAGGAATGAATAAATATTGATGCACTCCTAAGACCGAAATATAAAACTCACTTGAACAAAATCTTTAAATTTTCCCTGCTACTGATTTGGTACGGCATAACCTAGACCATAACGTTTAGTAGCAGATCTATACAAGTTACCAAACGTTTGTTTATTACTGTTTTCATACAACTTGTTTATCATATTTTCTCGAGTTTTCTGGTCAGCGCTCCATTCCTGCCAACACTGACCAATATCCAGTTCGTTGGCGATGATTATGTGTGGATGGGCGTCCAGCAGGGAGCCAATAAGCGTGTGGCCACTGCGTGGATAACCAATAAAGAGGACGAAAGTTTTTATCTTAGATTGCAAGTGTAAGCTCAGTTGCAGTGAAAAACGAGCTGATGTGTTCCCACCGCGTTCTAAAAGCGAATACAGAAGGGAACTTTAGAATTTATTATACTAGATACTCGAGAGTTTTAGTGCAAGTGTGATTGTGTGCCGTTGTAACTACGTTTGCTTTGCTCTTGCTGTCAGAGCGGTCTTGTTTTCCTGTGAGATATTTCTATCCGCTTTAGCGCTCTTGGGCGGGTCATGGAAGTAGAATGCTTTCTACTTTCATAGAGTTCAAACCAGAAAACAGATTTTCCGCTGATTTGAGCGGAACTTCGAGCACAGCTTGCAAGCATTTTTACTTCCTCGATTAATCACCCCCCGCCCAAAAACCCGCTTCCCCTGTATAAGGGTTTTATAGTTTTCGATTTTCTACATTAGCCAACCCCCCTCAATTAAATGCTCGTAGAACCTATCTTTTTCATAAATATTAGATACACTCTCGTATCGTTCTTGAGAAATGACTATGGATTTGTATATTTTGTAATGAGTCTCCCACCTTGAATAACGGCACCCCTCTTTTTAATAACAAGTACCCCAGGGGCCAGGGCGTCGAGGAAATACGATATGTAGGCAGAAACGTTGTAAATTCCCCAGGAGTATTTCACTACGAAAATCTCGTACACTTTGCCAAAAAGTTAGGATTGCGAAAAGTGCGAAAAAGTAAAAAAAATCCTGTTAAACTCTTGAAAGTTCCAAAAAGTCCAGGAAATGCAAACGATATTGCAAAAGTCAAAAGAAAGTCTAAAGAATCCAGCCGTTTGTAAGCAAAAATAAGGGGAATAGTCCAAAAAGCCCGGAGAAAGATCCAAAAATTCACAGGGAAAATCCACGGATTTTTGAAAGTCTGAAAATTCCGTACATTTTGGAGTGAAATGCCCCTCGTGAACTGCTATGTACCAGCCATAGTGTAATGGAAATTAAATCATTATTATTATCGTTAGACTTGTAACGAAGTCTGCCTCCACCGGAGCTTTTGAGTTGTGAGCTTTAGTTCAAAAAGCGAAAGAAAAAATTAATCGCTTTAAAAGCACTACATTGTAAAGTCTGTGTTAATGACTAGATCACACATATCCAACTGCGCGAAAGGTCAGGTCGTACACAAATGGACAATGTGCAAACACACAATTCAAACCTCAATCCCTATCAGTCTTTAGAAGCTCATGCGTTCAAGAATCTTTGAGACTTACCCATATTTAATACGCTTTGTCTGTTAGGAGAATATCCGTGTAAATGTCTCCTGTTTTGGGTTGCCATGTAGATCATAATTGTCGCACATAGTATTGCTAGTGTTACATAGCATTTTTTGCCAAGAGTAAAAGCACGCATTGACTTCATAAATCTTGTACTTCACTACACTTTACTAACGATGAAATGCTTACTGTAACAGAGAGTTTGATTGCTCGAACAGTTGTATAATATATTATTTCAATATGTGTCGTGCGTGTTTATGCCCGTGCTCTCACCAGTGATTTTTGTAATTCCTCATCAAAACCAAAGAAATTCCTCAGACTTAAAAAAATCCTTCACCTGCCATGGGGAAATGCCATAATTCAAAATGGCGCATAGCAACAAAATTTATGCACGGCAGTAGCGTAGTAGAGAATGAGTTTGTTTCTGCAATGAAGAAGTAGTCTAAATAGGTTCAATGTTTATAGTAATTCCATGCAGTGCTATCACGATTGGAACCTAGCGGAAAATATTTCAAAAATTGGAGGCTCCACATTGTCGGAAGTGGCAATTCTCAGGTTTTTCTACCTCTTTATTGCGTTAAATTTGTGTAATTTTAACAAACACTCCCTGAATGTTAAATTCCTTACATAAGAAATCCTTAAAAGCTTCAATTCCTTATAAGACAATATCAAAGCTACTTTCCCAAATTCCTGTTTCTAAGGATACATCCGTGAGAGCACAGGCTTTTGGGTTTCGTATCATATTACTGACCTTGAAAAAAGCACTGTGAATAACCCCCTACTGAATCTCATCACTTGAAAGTAGAAACTGTAGAATTTAAAATATTACGATCTCTCGCCTTTCAAAAAATTCAAATGCAAAAGAAGCAATATAGAAACTACAGTCCTCTGGAGAAATTTATAACTGTAATTCTCGTAGAAAAAATTGTCAACATATTTCTTTAGAAAAGACTATGTTTCATGACTATTATATATTTCCCGTTTTTGACACCCCAGCTGATATAAAATTATCTTAGCTAGATTTGAAACGATCATTTTCTTAGGCGCCACTGTATGGAAATCTTTGAAATTTCGCAAACTTGTACAGCTTTATATGTTTATCGCACAGCAAAAAATTCAAAGCCGGAGGGGCAAAGAAAGAGGCGAATTTAATTGGTAATTATACTAGGAAAAGGTCAATCATGAAACAATCATTTTCTTTTGCGCTGTTCTATAGAACACTTTTAAATTTTTGAACATAGGATCGTTGTATGTGTTCATTTCACACGGAAAAAATCAGAACCGGAGAGATAAAAGAAACGTTTATCACTCGGAGACTCTCAAAACATTTATCAACTCAAGTACATCCCAACAACAACATGACGTTTTAAGAAATTTTTTAAGGATGAAGAAGGCCATATATCAATGGGCGAAGATATATATTGGATAAGTTGCAAGAAAAATCGGTAGTATTCATTCGTTGTAGTTTTGCATAGATAATGCAGCCGCTTAGAATTAATTGTTAGTGTTTTAAACGTATTTTAACATCTCACGCTGATAACAACTAACTATACTCTATAGTTACTTTTGCCCGCTGCCGTTCAGTAGGGATGGAGTTGGTGACAAGGCTATGATGAGTCCGGCAAGGAGTCATTGAGGCATCCTAACCAATGGTACCTCCTCCATCCCCATTCACGACAAGTCACCTGTACGCACAGGGAATCCTAACTACCTACTTACCTACGGCATGCACTGTCCCTTCGAAGGAAAGGGTGGGAGGGAGACGTTGAAGCGAACTGATCGAGAGCATGCTTCACAAGTACCTGGCTATTTATACGAACGGCTAGCGGGCGTTAATCTAGCTCTAATCACCGATTAGTGTGTGCAGCGACGCCAATCAGCATACAATGTTAACTTGTTTTTATTCCATAAAATCCATTTAACATCTCACGCTGATAACAACTAACTATACTCTATAGTTACTTTTGCCCGCTGCCGTTCAGTAGGGATGGAGTTGGTGACAAGGCTATGACGAGTCATCATCTTAGCCCTGCTCTTATCCTGGCAAGGAGTAATTGAGGCATCCTAACAAATGGTGCCTCCTCCAAGGTATTCTCCAACGACGGTAGGCGTTGGAGTAGGTAACCATCGGTACCACCTCCAGTACTAGACTCTCCAGCTTGTCACAAGTTCGCAACTGCACTAGCGAGAACGTCCGGCGAAGTGCGATCATACCGTAAATACGCCGTGTTGGGAGGCGTGGCTGTCTGAAAATAGGCAAAATAGAGCATCGTAATGAAAACACGTTACCCATTCGAAAAACGAGGCAAAAGTATAACATCGTAATCAAGACGTGTTGCCCAGCAAATGGTTGCCGTTTCTTCCCTGTAGAGGGAGAGGGGTGGCTTTCGAAAACGAGGCAAAAGATATAACATCGTACTGAAGACGCATTACCCAGTAAATGGGTGGCGTTTCTCGCTGTAGATGGAGAGGCGTGGCTTTCAAAAAAAGTGGCAACATATGACATCGTAAGAAAGAGGTGTTTACCCAGCTAATGGGTGGCGTTTCTTCCTGGAAAGGGAGAGGCGTGGCTTTCGAAAAACAAAGAATGGCAACGTATGACATCATAATAACGACTCGTTGCCGGGCAAATGGGTGGTGTTTCTGCGTGGTGAGGGAGAGGCGTAGCTTTCGAACACGAGGCAAAATATAACATCGAATGGAAGATACGTTACCCGGCAAATGGGTGGCGTTTCTCCCTGGAGAGGGAGAGGCGTAGCTTTGGAAAATAAATGGCAACATATGACATCGTAAGAAAGAGGCGTTTACCCCGCTAATGGGTGGCGTTTCTCCCCGGAAAGGGAGAGGCGTGGTTTTCGAAAAACAAAGAATGGCATTGTTAGAACGACGCGTTACCCGGCAAATGGGTGGCGTTTCTCATTGGAGATGGAGAGGCGTGGCTTTCGAACACGAGGCAAAATATAACATCGTGTGGAAGACGTGTTACCCAGGGAAAAGGGTGGGATTGCGAGACGCCGATGAAGGCGTACGAGGATGACTATGGACAAGACGATGGTGTTGACTCCAGCCAGAAAGCACATGATTGGCGGAAACTACACACCAAAAAGGAAGAAGGGCAGGCCCACTGACAAACGAGGGTAACTCCAGACTGGACGCAGCGGTGCAGACGAGTTCCCATAACCCAGGGGGAGAAAAAGCCTACTTCCGGGAGTAGATACCCGACATACCTTGAGTTTGATCAGCAATCATATTGTAGGGCGCATCCCCAGTAGCACAAAATTCGGACATTGGGAAAGGCAACGGAAGCGAAGGACAAGTTGGAAGGCCGGGAAAACGGGATGGGAATGTAGCTGACGTCCATGAAACGCTAGCAACAGCGGGGAACCCAGTGTGAGATGGCAGAAATGACTGGGGCACAGACGAAGACAATACAAACGGGCAGCATATATGGAACACAAGAGACGACGTAGAAGGAACAACAGCGTGAGGAGTGGACGAGGAGTGACATAAGCGAATCGTGCGAACTGCGGCCGAAGTTTCGCCAGACAAAACAACTTGCAAAGGCCTCGCTGACAACATCATACTCACCGATGACGGCGATACAGTAAGAGGCGCTTCGGACACGACCGAACAAGGAGAATCGGCGGAAGAGCGATCCATATCTTGATTAGAATTAAGAAAATGTAGACTTAAAACTTTAGCATGAAGCGCACGACTGTTGAGACGTTGAAGCGAACTGATCGAGAGCATGCTTCACAAATACCTGGCTATTTATACGAAGGCTAGCAGGCATTAATCTAGCATTAATCACCGATTAGTATGTGCAGCGACGCGAATCAGCATACAATGTTAACTAGTTTTTATTCCGTAAAATCCATTTATTTATATGCTAAACGTCTGCATAATTTTGATAATATGAAAGATTTTAGCAAATTAGCAGTCAAAACAGTAACATTGCAGTGGAAACCAGGCTTTAGGCACTTTAGGGCTATTAGTTTGTAACTATGGCATGAAGTACTGCAGATGGAAGTGCCCGTGAGCCAACCCGGCCGCTGTTCAAATTGATCAACTAAGATGGTGAAAGTTGCTTTTGATTTTGGAATTTAAAAAACATCCTTACTAAAAACAGAAACATTTAACTGGCGAAGATGAATACAATTACTGCAATGAAGCAAGCAGAGCAAAATGTATTTTTAACTATTGGATATAATCTTAAATTAAATTGTCGCTACACAGTGTTTCACAGTGGCGAAGCCAGATGTCCTGCTTGTCCTGCAGAGCATGACATTCAAAATTTCAGATAATGAATTTTTACATAAATAAGTTTTAATAGAAAATAGTCAAAGTACGTTTATCCAGCTTGACATAATTATGTTCTTTTCAGTCTTTTTAGTTTCAATACGTTGCGCGCGGGTTTATAAACTGAGAAATTCACATAACTTATCTTTGTGAATGAATCAAGAAATGCGAGTCTTTGCCTGCATGCCGGCAAAAGCAGGAAAAATCTGTGGCTTGCCCGAAGTTTAGTCCTGCTCAACTCAGGCGAGCAGGAGAAACTTAGAATTCTAACGAATTTCATTGGCTAAAACGGTTCTCAAGAATGCAAAACACGCTAAAAGTATGCCTTTCACTCCTGCTCGAGCTTTGACGCATGATAAACATTCGAGAAGTCTTCTGAGTTACTCCTCTTCCCGTGGGGAAATAGTTTTAAGCGTCTGGAAATCAATCCGATTCAACCAAGCATGTGTAGAAGTACACAAGATGTTATTTGGGATCATTTACAAAGGCCTTTTAGTTCGCAAGATCAAGTGAACGAAAACCTATAGCTTGTATGGCTTGTATTGCTTGTATTGTTTGTATTAGCTTGTATAGCTTGTACAGCTTGAAAGCTTGCTCTGTTTCATCAAATGAAAGGCTTCCAAAGGCTGTCCATGTCGGATTCATTTGTGTCTTTTAAAGTGAGGTGTGCGCATGTGTTTTCTAGGCGTGCTGATGAGCCCTGACATCGGGCAAAACAGCATTTTATGAACATTGGGTTAAGTGTGCGTTAACCAGTGAAGTGTTATTGTGTTAACTTTTAATTTGAGAATGTTCAATCTGTAAACATTTATTTTCACTTGATAAAACCTCCAAAATCAAAATTTCCCCTCTTGTTTTGCTTGATTTGTTCTCAAACTGCAGACAATGGCCATTTCAGACATCATAATTTTAAAGGTTTTTTTGGGGGGAGATACTCCCGGGTCCTCCTAAAACTGCTGTATGTTGCATGTGAGCAGGACTTTGTGGGCTGACCCTGGCTTCGCCAATGGCATTTCACGCCAAAGCGATATTCAGGCGACTGAATAGTTGTAACTTGCTCATTGTTTGTATTCTCCGTGATAATGGTTTATGCGCGCGCAGTACTTATTGGGCGCCCTCCACAGAATTTTCCCGTGTTAAATTTATTTCTGTGGCAGCACTTTGAGAAAAGCTCACTACGCTTGTTTAAGGTCTTGTGTTTGTTCGCTTGGATAATGCATAGCTTTTCAGCTAGGCATAGCTCGCATCGCCGTGCTCCAGCACATCATGGACTTGCTCGACCATTTGACATGTACTTTCCTTCCTGTATTTTTCAGTTTCCAGATGAATTTGCTTAGTTCAGTCTCTGTAGCGTATCGTTCATTGTTTATGACTTTCTTGTGGTTTCGGTATCGTTCTTTGAATGTTGTTGCAGTCATACCTATGTAATCTCTTGCATCGTTGTTGTCATTTGTTATAACTTCTGCTT
The DNA here is from genome assembly GCA_025434845.1 of Phenganax subtilis. Taxonomy (NCBI): domain Eukaryota; kingdom Metazoa; phylum Cnidaria; class Anthozoa; order Malacalcyonacea; family Clavulariidae; genus Phenganax; species Phenganax subtilis. Next base: position 7,766 of record JAOBYK010413569.1, read on the forward strand.
TATATACGATGTTTTTCGTAAAACACCTCCCTTGCAATGGACACTCGTTTTTTTTCGGCAGTTGCAGTTGTTTATTGGGGTTTTCTACATTGGGGTTAATTTCCTGAGAAGTTAATGGTTATGCGCAGATATTACGTTTATTACTTTGCTCATGCACGAGTAGCTGATTTTTACGGAGTTCCGGTTGAAGATTTTGCTTAAGGGGTTTGAGCAAGGGAAGTGCTTGTCGATCAGCCTCAAAAAGGTCCGCCCAGCACCCGTCTTTACACTCTTGCTGTATGGGGGGTTAAACCGTCTGATGTTCCTTTAACGTCGTTTAATACGGTTAGTAGGTTTGGTTGAGGTAGGTGAGTATTTCATCTTTCCGTTGTAGTGGCTTCTGTTGAGGGCGTTCTCATCGAACGATGCACGTGATTCGAAAAAGGATTGGTCAGAAGAGAGGGAGAAGATTTGTTTGCTTAATGATATTGGGAGTTGTTTTATGATGGAGGGAGGGTGGTTAGAGCATCGATCGATGTAAAGGGGCTCGTTGTTCGGTTTCCTGTACGAGCAGTATTTCTCTGTTTTTAGGTCGAGCGTTACATCGAGGAAGTTAACGGTGTGGTAGTTGATGTCAACGGTAATTCTCAGCCTGATCTCGTGGAAAATCTCGTGCAGATTCTGCCGAGCTATGTCAGCAGCTTTGCCGTTAATACCTTTCAGGAGTGCCAGACCATCATCTCTATACAGGCCGATATCATTGCCAAACTCTGCTTTCAGTTTGCTCAGGATGAGTAGTCCAACAATATCACAAACTTGAGCCCCATCGTAGCTTCACATCGTAACGTTGAACAAGGACTCGTTATCTTGCTTCACCCATGTTTTATCATTATTAAACAAAAAAGACTTTCGTGCGTGCAGTATGATCTCAGGTGCTCGTTTGGGATAGTAATTAGCGATTGTGCCCATGTGATGACACGGTTGAGGAGTCTTCAGTAATGGACGGATAAAATTCGACGATATCAAAAGAAAGGATAGTGCGGTTCGGTTTGTTCTTAATTTCACGAAACCACTCGATCACAGAGAGAGAATTTTTTCATTGGTGTACATTGGTGATAGATTTTATCTTGTTGCTAATATCGTCAAGAATAACTTTACTCTCAACACTCAAAATGGTGTGTTGTTGGAGATTAAGAAAAAAGCAACGAATGTGAATGTATTGAGTAAGATATTCGTGATCAGTGATGGTTTGATAACTTTCAAAAACAAAGTTGTAGAAAATGTCCACTACTAAAATAAATGAGTCAAAACTGTCTTAGAAAGGATTTTAATCATATTTCTAATAATCTCGATAAAGAAACCGTAGAAATGCTTATAGAATCGATGATAACTATTTCAACATGTATAAAAACGATCATAAAGACTACAAAAAACTCAAACGAATAAAACTCGGTCTCCAATCTGTAGGAATAGTTCTTGCAGCGATGGGAGCTGGAACGAGTGTGGTGAACCCATTAACTTTGATTATCACAGGCGTTGAATCATTAACAATGGTTTGGACCAATAAAAGTAAAATCGTGAAACAAGTGGAGCAATGTAAGCTTGCAAGCATGATTCATCAGAAGGTTTTCAAACAAATTATCATGATTTTAAGAAGTCGAGAATTTACAGAATCAGATAAAATTAAACTTATTTCTGACGTAAAAGTAATAGACAATATGATTTTAGTTATAACGTAATGAACGAATGAAGTGAGTTGAAAATCCATTAGAGCGAAGCGAAATTTGTAACTTAAAATAGTTATACATTTTAGTCTAGTTGGTGGTCGAATGGTTGTCTTAGTGAAATTTCTAACTTTGCATATTTTTTATGTTTTAATTTTTCGATGATATTCAATTCCTCCTCCTTTGGAAGTGCTCCTAAGTAATTATCAAAAATGAGCTCCTTATCTTTCCTACAAGGATTATAAAACCTCACTAATTGACTAATGTTTTCAGGATAAGGCTTAGCAATCGACGTATGTTGTTGAGTTATAACGATGGTAGAAAGTCCGATATGTCTCGCTGAAAACGCTAATTTTACAAGTTCGCATGTTCTTTGTTTTACGAATTTTGTCGCTGCGCAATCATCTAAAATAATTAGCGAATTTGTTCTTTTTGAGAATTCTACTATTTGTCTTAGAAAAGGTTCGACATCGTTTTGCTCACAACTTATAACGATAAAATTTTCATCTTTGTCGTATTGCCAATTTTACTAAGTTTTGTTCCATTCGTAAGTTGGTCAAATTAAGAAAATATGATCAAAATGACCCATGTAATGTTTCTCCAACATATCTAACAAATAGTGATTTTTTCTGCAACAAGTCGTTCCAACCGTAATCATGTTGAACGGTTCATTCGTTTCGCTCAGTCCTGGTAAACTAAATCTTTTTGATTTATTGGATATTTCTGATAAAATTCCCAACTCTCTGGATTGGCAGGTTTCGTTTCGTTTGTTTCTGGTGATTCTTGTGGTAGACGTGGATCTTTATTATTTGTTAGTAGTAAGAAAAGGGATGCTTCCAGCACATTCCATTCTGAAGACGTCATCAATCATGCCTAAACATGTATAAGTCTGGAAACAAGTTTTCAGCTAAGAATCTGGACTTGTAAAATCGACTTGTGAGATTTAAAATCTAGACTAAAGCTAAAATGAGCCAAGCAAAACTAAACATGTTTTCCACGATGTCAAACGCGAGAGGTATAAATACAAAGACCAAATGAAATCAATTTACTTTGTTTTTCCATAGAATAAAAGCCGAACAGAAAATTTATGTTATATATATAAAAAGAGGGGACAATGCCTAGGTTCTCACTTAATTTTAATTGAGGACCAAGATGAAAACTTATAACCTTGAATGGTTGGACGAAAAAAGGGCAATAAACCATTGCCACAATTGCTTATCAAAAAATTTGAAAATTTTCAGAGATTACAAGGTTTGTAAAAATTGTTATTGTAGATCATATTATTTAAATTTCGAACATAGCTATAATGCCCCTAAAAGAATGGTGAGATAAACGCGTGAGTATGATAGAAAAGAAATATTTAATAATATCTTTTACGAGTATGGGATGAAAAAACAGCTTGCAATAAATGGAATTAAGGATATTGATGGGCATATGAAAGAAAATCTTTTGGAATAAAACAATATCTGAGATATTTCAAGATCCAAAAGTAGAAAAAACATGTAGTATAATGAACTTCATCCACAGCAGATTAATCCTTAAAAAATATAGAATTGAACATGATATTTGTTATAGTTCTGGTAGGCCTTTTTATGGTTTTAAAAAAGAAATTTATGATGACCTTGATAAAGTATTGAAAAATTTGGAGGAACAACACGAGTGTAAAATATTAAGACTTAAATATATTTTATACCTATTATTGAAAAAATATGGGTTTTATTCATCAAGTATGTTTTTATCTTTGAAATTTCTGTCAGACGAATTTATAGATGATATTTTAAATGGTAGAAGCATCATAACAAAGGAATGGAAGAAAAAAGCAAACATTAAATATCAAAACTTACGTAGAGCTACTAACAAGAAAATTGGTAGGCTATGAGCAAGTGAAATCGACTGCAGCGCTTCTATTATGAACTATATTAGGAAGAAAAATTATGATCAAAAACAGCAAGACGTAGAATACAACAAAGAAGTAAAACGTGAGAAGAAACGTTACAAGACGTGCAAACTGAGAAGGAAATAATTAAAAACAACATAATAGAATTATTAGCTTTTAATAAAAGTAGTGGATCTAGAACAATGGGTAAAGTATTCTACGAGGATATGGCTGGAGAAATACCACAAGCTAAACTTTGTGATAGGATTTTTGACGAATCTGATTGTAAATTTGAGCGTGAAAACTTGCATACTTTAAAAGAGCCTATTAATATAAGAAAAAGGACTGCCTCCGAGTCAATGATTTATTTAAGTAAGATTAAAGATTTCAACAATAAGCTAAAACTGTTTAAACTGTTTAAACTTGTTTTAAAAGAAAATATTATATAAACAGAAAATGTTTTGTTTGTATAATAAATGGTCCAACAAGCACAACCAAGTAATATGCGTGAAGAACTATTAAAACTAGCAGATGAAAGAGAAATCAAACAAACACAGAGTTATATTAAGAAAGCTTCAGAAAAAACTCTTGAAAAAGTATACAAAGACAATCAACAAGCGCAAATGAATGAAACGAATGAAATGTTGACAGACACGATTATTGCTAAGTTTTCAGAGCTAATGCATCATCTTGAAATGATTGACAGCTCTTCGAAGCTGGGTAAAGAACTTGCAGAAAACAAACCATTTCGCCTGGCACATGAAATTTATCGTAGAGTGGTTGGATTCTTCTAGTTGGCGTTTTAACAGGTGGAATAATTGTAGACAAACATGTTATAAATAACAAAGTAAGCAATGATAGTACCGAACAGAAAAATAATGATACATATAATGAAGTGGAATGTCAACCGAAAACACAAGAATCACAAACAGAACAAACAAAGAACCAGAGACTTTGGAATCTTAACTGAGATTTCAAACAAGTCAAAACAGTTTAAACCTCCAGACGTACAAACTGAACGTGATCCATTTAATATAATTATAGTTGGTTTTACTTGTTGTGGTAAAACTCATTATTTGCTTAAACGAATTGAAAAGGACTACATGGATTACTTTGATTATATTTTTTTAATATGTCCCACTTAGGAATGGAACAAGACTTATCAAAATTGGCGATATGATGAAGATGAAAATTTTGTAGTCTTAAGTTGTGATCATCATGATGTAGAGTTGCTCCTGAGACAAATTGTATACTTTGCCAAGGGAACAAATTCATTAATAATTCTTGATGATTGTGCATCTGGGAAATTTGTAAAAAACAGAACATCAGAGCTTGTAAATCTAGCATTTTCAGCAAGACATTATGGTCTTAGTACGATTGTGATTACTCAGCAACTCACATCCATTGCTAAACCTTATCGTGAAAACATAAGCAGACTCGTTTCATTTTACAACCCAAACAAAAAAGATATGAGCACCATATTTGATGATTATTTAGGTGACGTTTCCAACGAGGAAAAATGTGACATTCTTAGCAAGTTAAAAAATGTCAAATTTTCCAAGTTGGATATATCTTTAAGACATCCATATCATTATTCTGTGGGTTAGCTTGCTGTTTAGTCAATCATGTCTGTGACGACGTCATCAATGACTATAAAGTCGCTTAGTAATTTAGTCTCATCGAATTCTGAAAACTCTCCAGTTCTCAAAAGTGTGATGATGCGATTACAAACTTTTGATGAGATACGCATGCAAATTTGTACTGTTCTACTCGTGTTGAAATATTACTCTTAATGGTCCAAGCCGTGATAAATGTTTCAACTCCAGCAATAATCAAAGTCAAAGGATTAACAACACTAATACTAGCTCCAACAGCTGTCAAAACAATACGTGTAGTTTGTAGAGAAATTTTAATCCAATTGAGTTTTTTGTATTTTTTATGATTTGTTGAATATTTGTTATAGTAGTATCATAAATTTTCAAGAATTGGTCACAAGTTTCTTGATTAAGCTTATCTGATATATGATTAAAGTTTTTATTCATTTATTTAATAGTGAACTTCTTCGATGGTTTTGTTTTTAAAATTTACGATTCCATCACTTATTGCAAATATTTTGCACAATACGTTTGCAGTCGTTGCTTTCTTTTTAATCTCGAGCAGTATACCATTTTGAGTATTTACTAATTTTTTACCAGATCCAATGACATGTTTATCATTAATCGTTCGAAGATCAATGACAAGAGCAAATTCATCTTTGAGGAACTTTCTTACATCCATGCTGTTGGTATTATAGTTTTTTTTTAAGAATCATTTTGCTTCTGGATACAAGTCTTCTGTTTTAATGCCTTGACAATAGATACAATTTGGAACTCCTTGATTGCTACTTTGACTAATTCTATTTTTGGATACAAGTATTCTTCACTATCTGTAATTGTTTGGTTTCTAAACAACATGACAATTGCAGCCATGCTTTTTTTTGGAAGGTTTATAGTTTCATTTACCAACGCATTGGATTTATCCCATTCCACAGTTTTCATTAAAGTTACATGTTCAAAACTTAAACTTCTTCCAGTCTCATAACTAGATGATGCTTCTCCAGCTAATGTTTCATTTTCAATGGTTTCATACTCTAGTTCAAAATTTTCTATTGTGTATCGTGTACACTTTCGCCCCGTTTTGTTACCATAATACTTGAAGCTTTGGGAAGTGTCAATTTAAATTGGAAATTATGTCCCATAGAATAAGGAGAATACAATCTATGATCTCCTATAATTTTATCTGGTTTAATATTTTGCTTTGTTCTATGGAGAGTTTGCATCAAAGCATCTGATACTTTTTGTTTATCTTCAGTCTTTGCTTCATCATCAGAACTTGAAATTAACTTTTGTGTGTTTTCACTTGCAATTCCATATTCTACAAGTTCCTCTCTTACATGTTCAGGCAGCCAAAAGTCTTTGTATACCTCAATTTCACTTTATCCATTGTTGCCATAGATGTTTTCACCTCCAACAGTTATAGGAAGTCTTTCAACCAATAGTTTTCCAAGATTATTCAAGAACAATTACTGGTCATTTGTGTTCTTAAAGTCAAACTTTAGATTCAAACTATCAGGAACTAAGAAGGCATCTCGTTTTAATTTTGGAATATCAATGTATATTTCTTCTTCTGGATTCGCGTTGTTTGGGGTAAACGTAATTGTGTGTTTTGTTCTAATGCCTTTGATATCAGACATTTTGAGTTTCTTATATCCAGGAATTAATTTTTCCATTTATTATATGTAAGTTTATGTTTTCTTTCCACGTTTGCTCTTAGATATATCATAAACAAGCCGTGCTAAAAACAATGCTAGTAACCACAATTTTGTGCTAAAAATTGTACTCCTCTTGCTCCCAGACTTAAAATACCTCCAACAACTCCTAGTATAGTACCAACAATAGGTCCTACTTGTTTTGCTATATTTGTTAGCGACTCTGTGAGCTTATGAACTGCTTCTGAACTTTTTAGAACCATAGGTCTAATCATCATGACTATTGAAGTAATAAGTCCGCCTATGGCTATGGCACTTCAAATTTATTTTCAACATATTTTAATCTAGCTTCATTTTTCTTGTCTTTTGGAGTTTCTTTCACTTTTGATTCTATACTTGATGTTGTGGATTTTGTTTTCTTTTTATAGACTTCAAATCCATCTTGTAGTCTCTTAATCTTGGCTTCATTTTCTTTCTTATATTTTTCAACGTTTGCATCAAGTACAGTATGAGTGTTGTTAATTGTGATAAGGTTTTGTTTTGTAAGTTTATTCAATTCTTCAATGTCTTTGTTCACTCGTTTTTCTAACCCCCACAGGGCTCAATTCTGGGGCCATTGCTATTTTTGCTACATGTGAATGACATTGGAATGAAATTGAAGAGATGTA
>JAOBYK010413680.1:0-15257 GCA_025434845.1 Phenganax subtilis
TTTTTGTAATAATAATTTATAAAGACTAATATAAAAAACCCAAAGCGACATTTTCATAAGCCTGTTAAAAAATTTAATAAGATAGTGCTAAAATATAATTACTATTATGAAACTAAAATTTAATTAGTAAAAAAAGTTAAGAAAATAGTGACCTTGAATAACCTTTAGAACTTGAAGAAAAAAAAGTCCGAAAAAAAGTGACCTTGAATAACCTTTAGAACTTGAAGAAAAAAAGTCAAAAAATTTAAAAATGCTGACTTAGCAGTCTTTAGGAAAAAAGTTGAAAAATTTAAAATGCTGACTCAACAAAGCAGTTGGAAAAAAAAGTCGATCGGCCGTCACGCATGAGTGATTTTTAGGGGAGGGGTGTTAAAAAATTGTAATAGTAATTTATACTAATTTTCTGTCGTAAGTGCTCGTTTTTTAACCAAATTTTATTCTATTTTTTTGTCCTAGAAATGAGTTAGTTAGGGTGTTAAAAAAGGTTAAATTTGAGTTTCATAATAGTAACTTATACTTTAGCGCCATCTTGAATTTAAAAAGTGGCTTCTGAAACATGATAAGTTGGGGTGTTAAAATATAAAATTAGTATAAATTACTATTACAAAAACCTTTATTGGGGCGTTCATTTTGTCCCCAAATCCCCCTTTTCTCTCTACTGAGTTCCCCTTTAACACAAGAAGGTCTACAAGATTTACGTTGTCTTAGAAGACACTTTCCAGATCACGTAAAACTACTGTCTAGAAAAGGGGTTTTCCCTTATGATTACATAGGCTCATTTGAAAAACTCAACGAGACAAGTTTACCTCCAAAAGAAGCTTTTTACTCAAAACTTAATAATGAATATATTTCAGATGAAGACTATTCTCATGCTCAAAAAGTTTGGTCAACTTTTAAAATGACTAAAATGCAAGACTACTATGATTTGTATCTAAAAACAGACGTCTCACTTTTGGCAGACGTCTTTGAACAATTTCGAAAAGTGTGTCTTGAAAATTACAAATTAGATCCAGCCTGGTATTTTACAGCTCCAAGTTTAGCTTGGGATGCCTGTTTAAAATTAACAAAAATAAATTTAGAACTTCTTTCTGATAATAATATGTATCTTATGATTGAAGAATCAATTCGCGGAGGCGTATCTATGGTTACAAAGTGACACATCAAAGCAAATAATAAATACTTGAAAAACTATGATGCAAACAAACCCAGTACTTACATAGCTTACTTAGACGCAAATAATCTGTACGGATGGGCTATGATGCATCCGCTTCCTACTCATAGATTTAAATGGATGACGTCATCTGAACTTGAAAATTGGCAAGATCTCTCAGAAGGTCAAGGCTGTTTCTTAGAGGTGGACCTTGAATATCCGGAGAATCTTCATGATTATCACAATGATTATCCTCTTGCTCCTGAGCGAATAAAAACTAAAATAGGCAACACCACAACAGAAAAACTTGTTCCTAATTTAAATTTGGAATTAAACGAGAATTACCTGTAAGTTGAAGTTTGATTATAATTCTGATTTGTCATCAGTCAGGAACAAAGGAGTCACATGAGATGCGCATGCGTCTTGTCAATCAGTCTTCAACGCGAGTGGGTAGTAGAAACCACCCAGGAACGAAGGATTTTGGGCGGGGTGGGACATCGTATGGGCGTGTGACTCCTTCGTTCCTGACTGATGACAAATCAGAATTATAATCAAACTTCAACTTACAGGTAAGTCTCGTTTAATTCCAAATTCTACTTTTTCATCAGTCTAGGTCACTACGGAGTCACATGAGAATTCAAAGTTCTACACCCACGAACACAACCAACTCCATTTTTTTTTTACATGGTGGCAACGCAACGTATACTTAATATAAATGACTCAAGCCTCCACAATCGTGCTTCCGAAGTTCAGTTCATCTAAAGGCTTGGCAGAAAAACGCGAAAAAGTTCCAACATTCGACCAACCAGCTGACTTCATAATTGTAATTATATCCAGACCTTTCTTCTGGCAATATGACGTCGAAGCAGCTCGACTACTATGTGGTCCATACACTGTAGTGTCAATACCTGATAACTTGAGAACCTCTTTAACCCATCTGGCAACCGTATCCTTGGTGACCGGTCGATATTGTTTAATATAACTTATTAATAACTGCGTATGATCATGCCTCAACAGTGCCGTGCGGTTCAGATATTCCTCCATATGTTGCACAATGCATATTTTAGGGTCCTCAGGAAATGCCTTGAGGTCAATGGGATCTATATGTTTTCCTGCTTTCGTTTGTTTTAATTTTGATGTATCGTCACTCGGTATCGATCACCAATTTTCTGGATATAGGTAATATCCATACAGTGCACCATTTGACACCGTTGTCCTGTCAGCAAACACATTAACATTGTTAGTTTCAAGGTCAGTTGCTTTAAGTTCAAGTCCACTGGATAACCTAATTTCTTTAAATATTCTAGAACAATGTTAACATCCCAGATGGAACAATATTTTGGCGGGGCTGGTTTCAGCTCAAAAATTCCTTTCAGAGCTCGACAAACTAGGGGATGGTCGCCAAAAGTCATTCCATTTTCATATGGTAGAATAGACGAAAGGGCAGAGCGTGCTGTATTGACCGCACTGTAACCTAATCCTTGTTTATGTAGTAATCCCAAAAACTCAATCGCCTGAATAATACCAGGATTAAGGCTATCCAACTTCTCTTGATCACAATAACTCTGCCATTTCTTTAGATAAACTGAATATTGCTTGAATGTTCCCAACCGCCAAGAGGCCAAAACTATGTCGGTCATACTTGAGGAGAGACCATCTCTTTCTAACCTTTCCCGGATAAGAGAACTACCAGTAAATGCAGTTTCCAATGTAATGGGTGTTGTTCCATAGGATGACTTGGTAAGGTCAATACTCCTTCCGTCACTTGTAATCTCACTGCCGCTTGTTCCTGTATCTGCATCATTAGGGGGTACCAACCCTGAGTGGGCCAGTCCGGAACTACACAAACTCCTCTGGCCTTGTCTTGTTGTATCTTGTTTAACATTGGCAAAATAACACTAAAAGGTGGAAAGGCATAGAAATTTAATGCAGACCAATCCATGCTAAATGCATCAATTGCGATTGCCTTTGGATCAGGTCTATAAGCCACATATTTGGAAAATTGATTGTTAATCCGTGAGGCAAACAGGTCTATATCAGGTTTGAACTGGAAATTCTCAAGGGCTTCATGGAGGCTACGTGTATCAAGCTTCCATTCAGAGGCAGTTTGATTACGCCTCAATTCAAAATGTGCTACCAGATTCTGTTTTCCTGGGATGTGTGCAGCCGTAACATATAGTTCTCTTGGAATACACCACTCCCAAATTTTTTTGTCCTATATCATAACAGGCATCTGAGTGGCTTGTTCCCATATTATTAAGAACACTTATTGTTGTAGTGTTATCAGTCATCACCCTTATATGAATCTTAAACCTGTCTTTTGCAAAGGTCTGGAGTCCCATAAAAACTGCCAACAATTGATATGATGTTGGGCTTCGCTGTGTGTCCAATTACCCCCAGAGCACACACCATCACACATTGCCCCCCAACCTAATTTTGATGCATCAGTGGTAATAATTAGAGTAGGGGTACCATGAGTTATAGGCTTATAGGAATGAAGCACATTATTGGCCCACCACTCTAATTCCCCCTTAGCTTTGGGAGAAAAAACCATGTAAGCTTCGAAATTACCATTACTGTGCTTCAAGGCCTGAGTCTTATCATGTTCAAGCTGTCGATAATGAAGGGGGCCATACATAACTCCAGGAAAACTCGATAATATTTTCCCTATTATCTCTAATACTTATTTTCTGTCGTTTTAACATATTTAAACAGTCATGCTGCAACTGGGAAGCCTTCTCAGCTGTCAATTTCACCATCATTGTAATAGAATTGATTATAAACCCCAAGACTATAATCTCTTGGCTGGGTATCAGGCTAGAGTTTGTAGGATGGACTACAAAGCCTGCTTTGTCCAATAAAACCGAAGTATCCACTACATTAGTTGTACATTGATCATACGTTCGACCTTGAAGGTACAAATCATCAATATGCCCAACCGATATGTGGCCGAGTCTATGTAGATAGGCTAAAAGTGGCTTAAGAATTTTGGTAAACTTCCGGAGCCCACAAGAGAGTCCATTAGGCAGACATGTAAACTCAAAGATATTGCCGTTCCATTCAAAACGTAGATATTTCCGATGATTTTGATGAATAGGTATAGAATAATAGGCATCCTTTAAATCTACTGATGCCATGAAACAATCCTTTGTTACTAATTTTATTATGGTACTAAGGGAATCCATTTTGAAATGATAGTAGGATACAAAGGTGTTAAATTGTTTTAAATTAAGGATGAGCCGATATGAACCATCTTTTTTAGGGTGTAAAAATATGCCTGAGAAAATCTGTTCTGGTTGCGGTGCAACCTGAGTTATTACTTTTTTGTTTAGCAATTTAGAAATTTCCTCTTGAATGAGAGATTGTTCCCATTCTGTCCTTAGTGAGTTGACAATCTTGTGTTGTAGTGGCATTTGCTCACATTGAATTTTCATACCAAGGACGTCTACAAGGAGTTCCTTATCACTAGTTAAGGTCGTCCAAGTTTCAAAGTGGTCAGCCACTTGCCCAGCTACAAAGACCTGGCATCTGTGTTCAAGATATCTTATATAACATGGTAAAGATACATCAAATTTACATACCGAGTTTCTAACATCTTTTAGCATTCGTATTGTTTCCTTCCTGCCGGTGGCAGACTCTTCCTCTTGGTGGGCCGAGCCTGACCCTTCCATAAAAAATCCTTCCCTTGTCTCTGATATGAGCGATTATTGAAGGACCGTTGGGTGCTAGAGTAGTTTTCTCTGGCATATGGTTTCCGATCATGTCGTCGGGTACTGTGTGTCATGGTGTTGCCTATTCTGCATGACTCTTTGGCATCACGTAGTCTCTTAGGTAGATCATCACCAAACAGGTACTTACTATCAGCATGTTCTGCGGAAGCAGAACATATTGAAGCATAATCAGCTCTAAGAGCGGGACGAATTTGGTCTCTTCTCAATTGAGACAGGTTGTGGCTCATATGCCCCAGCAAGGCAACAGAATCAACGGCTTGAGCCAACATTATTTTTGTGTCGACTGGTTGATTTGTTTCCATCAACATGTTGGTCATTTGCAGATTAGCAAATAGTAATTTCCTAGTCGTTTGTTGAAGATTATTCAGCTGTAAGTCAGTTTTCTTTTTCTGAGTTGAAAGTTGGTTCCAAATCTCAGTGTCTACACGGACCTCTGTAATATTCCCACAGTTCTCTGGGCGTTTGTATTTAGCCAACAAGACTTTTACTTTATCAGATCCCAGTTGTTTTCCTCAGCGTTTGTTCGCAATATCTGCGAGTGATTGATTTAGGCTAGGCCCAGTAGACTCATCTTCCTCAAACTGAATCGCTAGTTCGTTGAGAATTTCAGAATCAAGTTGGTTGTTGACCTTACTGTTCTTACTGTTTTGCCCGGTGAGCTGTTCTAGATCCGTAGCAAGGTCATCTTGTTCATCGCTGCTGGTGTAAATACTAACCTGATTGTCCTCATTTTGGCGGGAATTTTGCCCGCTCAAATCCCTCGTGTTCACATTAGATGCTGCACTATTTGCTGGTGGCAGAGTGCAGTGATTGGAGTCATTGCTCTTTGAATCAATATTAGAACATTGATTTTCATATTTCTTCTGTAAGACGGTGGACATTTTGACCATATTTGTATCTATATTGCCCAGAGTCTTGCAGGGCCTCTTTTAAGGGTTTTTTCCATGGGGGGCATTTTCCAAAGAGGGACCTGCGTCTCCATTAAAATAACCTCTATTCTGTGCTTTGAATGGTCACCATCACAACAATGTAAACAATACCCACAGACACTTTTCCATAGAACTATATACTTAAATATCGTAACAGATAAGATTGCTAAAATATGTCAAGATTTTAATGTCTTGTTCCACTCTATCTTTTATTTGCTAATATCAAAACCATTTGTACAAATGTTAGTTGATCAAACGCAATTAATGAAATCAACTAAAAAATTTTTTAATAAATTCTCTTTCGACGTACGTACTGACTGTGGGTAATCTCATTCTCCTCTCCCTTACAAACAAGAACTTCTGTACAGCTGGTCGAGGGTCATAGCAGGCAGTAGGATCTCCATTCCAATAGATAAGCAACCTGTTAACAAGACTTTCTACTGAAGATGATGTTCGGAGACTGGAAAATAGCATATTGTGAGTTGAAACACATCGCTCAACAGTCATGCTATGTGGAGAAATAACACAAAAGCTAGAAAGAAATCCAGTGACTGGTTCCTTGCTTCCTCTTAACATGAGATACAGCCAAACACCATACTCTTTCATTGAAATCTCTTCATTTGGCTTCATTTCGTCAAAGTTTTCAAGCACTGAATTTATAAAAGCGTTGGTCTCACTCTGTGGAATATTACATGTATCAAGAAGGGGTAGAGAGGCAGAGATAAATTCAGTCGCAGTTTTCGAGGTTGTCACACTTCTGATGCTTTTTACCAAATCACTTTGTTCATCGTTTAAACGTTCCTAGAGATTGAAACAGTAATGTAATTTATGTTTTAGTGGTTTAATGGCAAAGTTTCTTGACGTCAAAAAATAGAGACTGTTATTAAAATACATTGCCTTTTGTCATCATTACAAAAATTGGTTTAATAGTCAGTGATTATCGGAAATACACCTGGAATTAAAATGTCTGTCGTTTTCCTTACCTGTAAAAAGTTGAAGGCAGAATCTCTGACCTCGATCCTAATTGCCGACTGGTTTCTTCGCATTGTTGTTATGTATGCATGGGAGACCACTCTGGGATTGCTGGGTGTTCTATCAGTCTCAGTATTCTCGGGACCATGACCCTTTAATTGCTCAAGATCTTTCATTAATCTTTCCTCCTGGCCACCTAAGAAGAAGAGTTATGCAAGTCTATTAAATACAGCTTTGTTTTGCAAGCTTACAGAGGAATCAAAATTGAGAATGAAAAACTGCATAACCTCGATATGGTTTGTCTTTTAAGAGATCTAGTTTTTGAAGAGCAATATCTCTGTATCTCAAGATATCAGGAACAATGATGTGGGGCTTCTGTGTCTCCTTCTCAACATAACGAAATATAGAGCAAACATCAACCATGAACGCTGTCAACCACACTTGCACACTTGATGACTCCCAAACATTTAGAAAGCCTTGAGCTTTTGATTTCTCAATCTTTTCATAATCACCTCTCGGTGCGTCAACAATCTTTGTCCAGTGCATCCTGCAGGCTTTAAGATTACTGAGTACTGCTTCACATAACTGGATAAGGTGCTGAGCAAACCTGACTTCATGGTGGGCAGGAAAGGACTTAGCATTGGGGTCGATAAGCCTTAGCTCTTTCGTTCGTAAGCCAGATGTTCTATAGTACGTTGTAACACTGATGACATTCGTATTCCAGACTTTAAGCTCTGGAACTGACTGCATAAGATCTTCCATTGCCAAATCAGACCTATGACAAGCACACCAGATATTTAATGTGGGATGCCCGACATACTCTTCCATTCTGGACCACAAACCAGAATTACGGCCAGTGTTTGCCGACTCTCCATCTGAACTGACACCCACAAATTTAGCTTGCACTTCATTTTTCGTAAGACCAACTTCTTCCACTGAAGACTGTGCCGCAGAGAATAGCCCTGCTGCTCCACGTTTTTCACTTTCTCGTGCATTAACAAATCGAGTTTGTATTTTGAGTGGAGATTCAGGATTGTTAAAACGGACAAAAACATACATCAGCTCATCTTTCAACTTTTCTCTTTCAAGACTGCCTTGAATAGCTAATAATTCTGCATAGTGACTTGGATCCCGGTAGTGCAAATCCACAGCAGTCGGTTTGAACTGAGAAAACTCTACATTGCTTTCAACCCTGGCATACTTCTTTGCTTGTTGTTCAGCATGTATGTTGGCGAGGCTCCTTGAGGGCCAAGACCAGGCAGCAGGCGTTAGCAATTTGCTATCGTTATATACATCTACAGCCATATGCACCAAAGTATTTATAACAGCAGGATCATTTGATTTCAAAGTTTTTAACCATGGATGATTTGAGTCATTTTTCTTCCATTGCTCAATCAGTTTTGCTCTTTCCGTTGCTGCTGCATGAGGAGCCCCGTGGAGGTGATCAATCACATCTTTCAGCTTTTTTTTACTGTCACATCGAACACCTTGAGCCATATAGACTTTATGATTGGCAGCAAACTGCTTTGCTTCTTCCTCATTTTCAGAACAAGTAAGACATTTTATGAACAATCGTTTTCTGCACTTTTTAACGGTTACAGTCCGACTTCTTTCAGTAAACAAAGAAAGGACGTTATTCCCGACTTTCTTCACAATAGCATTAGCATCAAGACGGAATCCTCGGTAATAGCTCGCTGAGATTTCGTCTGCTTTGGACTTGACTACCTGATCTGAGTCCAACATCTGACGCATTTCACTAATGGATTGAGATTCTTTGTCAGCACTAACAGATTTTATATCTTTCTCATTTACCTTATCATCATCGTTTTGATGTGTCAAGTCGGTGTGTTCACGACCATTATCAGCATCATCTTCTTCAGGTTTGTTCTCTAGATCATCGTTGTCGTCGCTTCTTTCTCCGTCCTTGTTTTTCGCAGTAATAACAAAAAATGAATTTATCTTTTGACACTTCTTCGCAACAGATTGCAGTTTTTTTTTCATTTTCTAGTCTTCTTTTGTGTGCGAAAGGCATGCCTCATTAATATGTATGAAATGATTAACCACTGCAATGACACCAATTTTGGCGTTGAGAGAATTCGCACTTGTGTTTTATGGTCAGTCACTTCATATCAAAACAATTTTGTAGAACTTCATGTTGAAGGCAACATAATGATGAACTATGAGCTTAGCTACATAATATATTTGATTTGAATTGCTTAAATGAATATGAATTTGTCTGAATCCTTGTTCGCTTGTCAGATTTGTTTGTATTAAAATGGAGAAAAAGGGACTTCTCGTGGATGGGCAAAATATGATTGGTGGGAGGGCATTAAGAGGGACTGGGGGGGGGCATTTGCCCTACCAGCTTATATGTTAAAAGAGGCCCTAGAGTCTTGTCCAACTCTCGTGACTTAACTGAGTCGTCAGTTTGGGCATGCTTATCTCGAATTTCGATGTTGTTGTTTCGCTCGCTCTCCATCCTAAATTTTATACTAAAAGCATATAACAATGAACACTCACAATTACTTACAAACCCTGAAGCGAAATCCACGCTAGGCAGTGACCAGACTCAATAAATTTTTTGAAATTCTTCGCACTACAAAACTCACGTTTGACATTTGACAAGCAGCAAGCACTGATTGACGAGACGCATGCGCATCTCATGTGACTTCGTAGTGACGTGGACTGATGACAAAGTAGAATCATAAAACAAATTACGTATTACATCATCAAGCTCTGAAAACGTATCTTGATCACGGACTCGTACTAAAAAAGATTCATAAAGGAATCATGTTTCAAGAGTCTCCATGGTTGAAATCTTATATTGAAATGAATACAAAACTTAGAGCTGCTTCAAAGAATAAATTTGAAAAAGACTTCTTCAAACTCATGAATAATTCTGTATTTGGAAAAACAATGGAGAATGTTAGAAAAAGAGCTAATGTGGAACTTGTAAGTGGAGAAAAAAGATTAAGAAAATTAAAGAATAAACCTGAGTTTAAGAGATTTACAAGATTTGAAGAAGACTTAGTTGCAATTCATAGTGTCAAGTCTAAAGTAGTAGTAAACAAACCCATTTACGTAAGCTCGAGTATTTTAGATATTTCCAAAACTTTAATGTACGATTTTCATTATAATTACATAAAACAAAAATATGCTGACTCAGCGAAACTTGGTTACACAGACACAGACTGTGTACTTTATGAAATTCAAACCGAAGACTTTTGCAAAGACATCTCTCCAGATCTTGAAAATTGGTTTGATACTTCTGAAATAATAACAGACAATCCTTACATCAAAAAAGGTCTAAACAAAAAAGTTCCTGGATTTATGAAAGATGAATGTGGAGGTACACAAATTACAGAATTTGTAGGACTTAGACCAAAATTATATTCTTATCTAAAAGAAGACTCTTCTGAAGTAAAAAAATGTAGAGGTCTAAAGAAATCTGGTGTTGACAAAACTTTAGGATTAGAAAATTATATAGATTGTCTTTACAGCAGCTTACCTGTTACTAGAGAAATGAATAGTATAAGAAGTAGAAAACATAATTTATTCACAGAGACTATAAATAAAACTGCTTTAAGTGCAAATGATGATAAAAGATACATCCTTCCAGATAAAGTTAATACCTTAGCTCTTGGGCATTACAAAATAAAAGAACTAGAAAACTAAAAACAAAAGTCACATGTGTAACTTTATCTCAAGTTACACATGCAACCAAACGTATCTAGGCTTTCCCAGACATGTCCAAACTTGTTTTTGCTGAGTCAGCGATAACAATTTTATAAACATCACCTTGAGTATTCAACTTTATTTTTTTGTCATCAGCCATTTTAATAGCTCTTGAACCGCTTTTTTGATGCTGGGAAAAACTTCTATCCATCCAGAATTAATATGAGTCATTCTTGTTTCTTTAGGTTTTGTCATTATTTATTTTATAACATAACCTACAGTTTTCCTACTACCCAACCTCCTGCTAGACCTAAAACTCCAGAAGCAACGTGTTGATACTCCTGCATTTCTTTTGAGGGTTTGTAGTAGTCGTTTAAAGCAGGCTGCCTAGAAAAGTCCAACTCTGTATTTTGAAATTCCTCATGAAGTTGTTTTAAGGATTCATTGTAGAATTCAGGTCCTCATTAGCATCTGAAAGTTCCTGACGAAGTCTAACAAGTTTGTCTTTTCTAGCTGTTTCTTTTTCAAACCACTTTTCTTTTTCAAAAGCAAGTTTTTCCATAGCTAAGTTGTGTCTTTTCATTTCTTTCTCATACCCAGAGTGATTCAACTTACTGAAAAAAAAATCCAGCGCCAGCAAATGCAAATGCATTAAAAATTCCACTTACTACTACACTTTGTTCGTGATTCGCTTCGCTCATTTGTCAATTTTTTCAGGAATAATTTTCTTATCTTCATGATACTTTACAAGAACAGATCCAATCATAACAGCTCCAGCAAGTTTTAAAGTTCCATTAATATTTTGGGGAGTTCCCAAAGGTTCGCCAATAACTTTTTTACTTACCATAGAAACTCCTACAGCCGACAAAGTTAAGACAGCTGCGTTGTAAATTTGATTAACTGGTTTAGTTTCTGAAGTACTCATTTATTTAATAAATTTTTTATAAAATGAATGAGCATGAACTCTTTTTTGATTAAGAATTTTAAGAACAAGAATTTAAATTTATCCATAAACACATACTTAGACAACACACAAACCCTCTGGTTCAAAGCAAAAGATATCGCACAGGCTTTGGGATACCACAACACAAACAAAGCGATCAAAGATCATGTAAAAGAAAAGTATAAAATAGAGGAAAAAAACTTACTATCTCTACCCGCCCTGAATCAGGGCAGGTGCAAAAACCTATTTTCTAAGGGTAGCGAATTGCTACCCTTACATCCTCTTACTATTTGGATAACAGAACCAGGAATTTATGCTCTTATTTTTATAAGTAAGTTACCCATTGCAGAACAATTTCAAGACTGGGTGTTTTCAGAAGTTTTACCTAGTATAAGAAAATATGGACTTTATCAACAATTCAACTCTAAGAATAAAAATGTGTTTATGATCGAAGATGAGTTTAGTTTACATGAACGAGTCGTTTATTTTCTTAGAAATTATATCACAGATGCTGTATTTTCTGTTGGATTAGGAGAGCTTCAAGATACTTGTTCAAAAAGATTGAAATCTTATAAAAAAGGTTACACAAAAGGTGAACCAGATATAGTTATAAACAACCTTCATAAGAAATATAATGGTTTTTGCATAGAATTAAAAACACCTAAAAAAACTGGAGTACTATCAGAAGCACAACAAAAAAGATTAAAACAATATGAGAATATCGATTATTTAACTTTAGTGTCCAACGACTATGAGGAGATTATTAAAAAAATTATCGAGTATTTTAGAGACGTTTGAGTAAAATGTGATTATTGTAAGAAGAATATCAGAAAATTTAAGTCTGATGAGGCAAGAAACAAACACTATAAGTTTTTTCATAAGATAGATTTAGAGTAGTGAGTTTGTTCTAAAGCAAAGCTTTAGTCAAATGTGTCTAGGGTGTTATACACCTGCGAAGCGTTAACTTCAGCTTCTGAAGACTCTGGTTCAGCTTCTTCAATAACAGGACTAACAGCGGAGCTTACAGGTTTTGATACTTTGTTTTTACGACACCAGAATAAACTCACTCCAAAATTGACTACAGCTGCGCCTATCAAAGGGAAATACCCGTATGACATCACAAGTGTTTTGTTTTCAAGTTTATCTAGATGTTTCTTTTTTGCTTCTTTAGCTTTTTTAGAAAGTTCTGCTAGACGTTTCCCCATCTCAACTTTTTTAGGATCTTTGACTTTGTTTTGCGTAGTAACTATTTTAGGCTGCGTAACAACTGGTTGATTTTGCGTAACATTAGTTTCTTGTGAGCTCATTTATTTAGTAGGTTTTACTAGAAAACTACTTAAAATTCAACCGGCTGATTTTTAAGTAAAAACCTAGTAAAAAATTTCTACTAGAAATCTACTTAAAATTTGACTGGTTGATTTTTAAGTAAAAACCTAGTAAAAATAAATTCAACCGCTTGATTTTTAAGTAAAAACTCAGTAAAAATTTTTTACTTGAAATCTACTTAAAATTTAACCTAGCAAACTAAGTTTTACTTGAAATCTACTTAAAATTCGACCGGCTGATTTTTAAGTAAAAACCTAATAGAAATCAGTAAATTCAAAGTTTGCTGTTACGCATCTGGGAAATTCTCAAGTTTGTTCTTACGCGTCACTAACAGTTTCCATGGCAACGTTAAGATTAGATTCATTTCCATAATCATTTGCACTCATTTTTGTAATATGAATATAAAACATGACAACATTTTTAATGTCTGAAAATTTATCCTTAAGATAAAACGAAACGCCTATAGGTACAGATTGATAGCCTCCAGTCCTTGTTATATTTTTACTAGTTATGTTTACTGTTTTTATATCAGCAGCTTCTTCTTGATTAATTTTCTTATTCCATGCAGTAATGCCATATAAAATAGTAATGTTTTTAATAACAGCATCATTTTCAAACGTATGATTCAACAAAGTTATTTTTGTCTTGTCATTTATGTCTGGTAAATAAATTGACGTAGCTAGATATCCGCTATTAAGTGTTCTAGGAACACGTGTTAAACCTACATTTCCACTTAAATTTTCATAAGAAAAATTGTATAAGTATGTTTTTATACATGAATTTCTGGTTGTTTCTGGTGAGTAGCCATAATTCAAAGTCATTTATTTAAGTAGTTTCTAAACAAATTCTCAAAACAGTTTCGTTTTTATAGTCTGTTGGTGGATTAACTTGTTTAAGCTTAATGTACAACAATACAATTTCACTAGGATCACTTACATAGTCCTTGAGGTCAAATGATTTGTCTAAAACAAACACGTGGTTTCCGTTAACTTTCCCAGAGTAGTTTTTATTATCATTACCTCGAACTACGCCACGATAATTTCCAAATATGTAAACCGGATCTCCAAGATTAAACTCGTGCTTAGACTTATCTTTTTTAACAACAACTAACTTGTAGTGAATTTTAGTGTCTCCACACAAAGTACTTTCTGTATCAAATGTGTGGGTTTGAATGATTAACTTGCTACTTTTGTTACACTCATTTTTAACAAAAGGAGTACTCATCGGAATTCCAGTGAGCAACCTAGTAGGTCCCGCCCACGAGGATGTTATTTTATTAAAAATCAAATCAAAATATAGTTTTTTTGTTATTGTTGTTTGTCTTTGCGTAAAACCATAATTTAAAGTGATTTATTTTATAAAATAAATTTGCAAAAGCTGTCCCGTCTCAGAGACGGGTTAGGTTTTATAGAATAAATTTTGCAAAAACTAAACCTAGCACTAACATTACGCCTGCGGTGGTCAAATGATCTTTTTGCGGAACAACTGAGTTTTTACCAGAAATTTTTTGCAGAACAACTGAGTTTTTGCCAGAAATTTTTTGCGTAACAACTTGTTTTGGTTGCGTAAGATCTTGTTTTGATTGCATAAGAACTTGTTTTGGTTGCATAACAACTGGACTTTTTTGCATAACAAGGTTAAGTTTTTCGTTTTTACCAAATTTCATGCTTGTTGTAGCTGTAGTTAAAATGTTGTTAAATCCTTCTGTAGGTTTATCTAAAATAATTAAGTCTGAAGGAATCAAAATCAGTCCAGGGCTAATTACCATATTCAAAATAACATTTGTGTCTTGGATAGCTCGTCTCATATTACTTATTGTTACGGTTGGATCATCCTGAACTACTGTGGGCTAGGTTATAGAATACCCGTCCACTTTTCAAACACTTACTTGTTATCATGATACGATGATGCGAAGTGAAAATAATGACGCAATATATAGTAAATCAGTGAAAATAATTACATAATATTTCATAAGTCCGTGTTCTATCTTAAGTCCTGGGCAAGATATATTTTTTAATGATACGATGATACGATGATACGAAGTGAAAATAATGACGTAAGATTTCATAAGTCCGTGTTCTATCTTAAGTCCTGGGCAAGATATATTTCTTAATGATACGATGATACGATGATACGAAGTGAAAATAATGACGTAATATTTCATAAGTCCGTGTTAATTTTAAAGTCCTGATGTAAAGCCTGTTTTCCACTAGGCGGAAATTTCCGCGCGGAAAAATTAATCTACGAAACTGATTGGCTAGCAATGTATTTCGCCGCGAAGCGAACCAATCACGTCGCTAGAATTATTTTCCGCACGGAAAATTCCGCCTAGTGGAAAACAGGCTTAAGATATATTTATTCAGTGATACGATGGTACGAAGTGAAAGTAATGACGTAATGTTTCATATGAAAAACATGCAAAGCATAACCATTACATTATATTTCTTCCTTACAAATTTACTTAATTACTAACAATGTGTTCTTGCATTTTCAAAGTTTGAGTAACACGTGGGAATTCAGAAAGCAACAGT
>JAOBYK010413791.1:0-15253 GCA_025434845.1 Phenganax subtilis
GATTGCTCAGTCATCGGAGAAGCGTTTCAACAGATAGTTTGCTTTATAAAAGATTGCCAAGGTAAAAAAGGATTCAATGTTCTTGTAACCACATTTAATGAAAGTATGTAATTCTTGTAAATACTTTCCAATGGTATAATTTGAAAAGGATTTGAGTCGGATTATGTTCACTCAACTGACGATACTATTCACACTAAATGTACTACTAATAGCCGTTTCCTTTGTAGCTTCAGGTAGATGGACTCCATGGACAGAATGGAATAAGTGTACTGTATCTTGTGGTGGAGGTTTGCAATCTCGTTCAAGAAAATGCATTGGAGAAGCAAAATGCGAAGGCAATGATCGTCAAAGTCAACTATGCAACGCATTTCATTGCCCTAGTAAGATTCCACTTTCAGTGTTTTTCATCTCTTGCTGTTGTATTCAAGAATATAGCCATTTTGTGTTTCTAATTTTTTGGAGTTATGCGTTAGTATTTGATGCGTATTTTTTTAGTTCACGGCAACTTCACGCCTTGGACAGCTTGGACGGCTTGTTCGAAGTCTTGTGGGGATGGAAAATCGACCAGAAGTCGGAAATGTGAGAATCCTCTTCCCAAGTTTGGTGGGAAAACTTGCACTGCGCAAAGAATGGGCCCAACTGAAGAGCACCAAATATGTAACATCAAAGATTGCGAAGGTTTGAATGTTCAATATGAGTTTTCATCCAGTTCAAGGGCTTATTTATGGGCTCTTTTTTTTGCAATGTCAGTGCAATACTTTTTCTCAGTTGCTCGTGAAGAGATTTATATTTTGCTGAATGTTTGATGTGTTTTTTATCGCAGAGTCCCGTGATGGAGGCTACAGTCCTTGGACTGGTTGGACCAAGTGCTCAATGACTTGTGGGGCAGGAACAGCGTCACGGTATCGTGCCTGCGATAGCCCACGTCCACAGGGCAGTGGTAGAGATTGCTCAAAACTTGGTGTTGCTGCACAAAATATTCCCTGCTTTAATATGGAATGCCCCGGTGAGTAATCATGAACTCGGAAAAAGTAGATCTGCTTAATTTTAAATTAGCTATAAATTAGTTTAAATCTGTTTCTCTTCTGCTAAGTTCATGGAAATTACACAAACTGGTCCTTTTGGTCGGCCTGTTCATCTTCTTGCGGCGAAGGTTCCCGAACTCGTTCACGACAATGCACGAACCCTGAGCCTTCGTTAGGTGGAAAAACCTGCGCCAAACTTGGGGATGACTTTGAGAGCGAGACCTGCTTTGAAGAACCCTGTCCCAGTAAGGATGGAAATAAACATTAAAGATTTTTGTCTACATTCAAGTTATTTTTTATATTGTGAAACTAGAGTAGTGCCATGATGCGAAAATAAAAGATATTTAAAATGGAAACTAATCTTGGTATGTTAATTTTAGTTACAGCGAAGCTGGGTGAATGGACAGCTTGGGAGAGTTGCTCCAAAACGTGTGGGTACGGAATACGGCAACGCACACGCAGATGTCTCGGATCCAATCAATTTGGAGAGTCTTACTGTAGTGATGAAGGACTAGGCCTTAGTCAACAAGCAGAACGTTGTTTTGAAAGATCTTGCCCTGGTACGTTTAGCAAATCTTTCCCCTTTTTGATCATAATCCAAATTTGAGGGTTTTATCTAGCGTGGTTTTGTTTCATTTTGTAGTCGATATATTGTTCTCTTCACCTTCTGTTGTGGATCTTTTCACCTCACTGCGTCCTTCGCTTATTTTTTTGCAGTCGATGGGAATTTCGGTCCTTGGTCTGCTTGGTCAATGTGTAGTGCAACGTGTGGTGGAGGAGCCATGAGTCGTTTCCGAAATTGCTCCGAACCCGTACCGATGCATGGTGGAAATGGTTGTGAAAGAATTGGTGCTGCGTTCGAAATCAAAAGTTGCGGGGATAACTATTGTCCAGGTAATGTTTGGATCGATTGTAGTATGGAAAAAAGCGTGTTATACTGTGTTTAAAATTTCAGTGACGTAACTGTTTTTTACTCAACACAATTAAAGTGAACTGCGAATTAAGAAAAAAGCTTTGATTCAATGTTTTAATTACATCTAGTAATCATTGGGAATGAACATTCTACATAAAAAAACATCTGCGGTAGTTAGCGCACCTTGTTACAAATTATTCGTTCCCTTTGAGCTTTTATCAGAATGATAACCATGTTATTTTTTTGCTACAGTGGACGGTGGGTACTCGCAATGGTCTGCGTTTGGACCGTGTTCACGATCCTGTGGTATTGGATACCAGAATCGTAAAAGAACTTGTACCAGTCCTAAGCCTGAACATGGTGGAAGAGATTGCTCCCAGCTTGGTCCAACTGAGGAGAACCAAGAGTGTGCTACTAATTCTTGTCCCAGTAAGATTTTTCACATGATACATTATTAACCACATCCTCAAAATATTTAAGATTTTATGGATAATGATCTAATATATTCCAACATTGCGATTTCTGACCAGAATATATGTGTTAGAGACTATTCTTTCGTCTCAATGCCTGAAGTATCTGAATATACAGTTGATAATCGTTTTCTAGCGTGGAGTACAAACGTCCTTAGTTTCCTTCACCTTAGTAAAAAAAGTTTTTACCAAACACCGTATACATCTGTGAGGACATCCTTTCAGAAAAGCTGCCTTTTTTGTTTGAAGTATGGTAGTTGAAGATTTGTTCAAAACTGAAGATGACTTACAAGTTTTCAAACTACCTTTCTGATCTTTTTAGTCAATGGTAACTTCAGTCAATGGTCACAATGGTCGAACTGCTCGCCTCCATGCGGCAATGGTGTTATGATGAGATCAAGATCGTGTAATAATCCTTCACCAACTTTAGGTGGTCAAGATTGCACATCATTAGGGCCTCAGGATGAACAAAGAAACTGCGTCAAAGAATCTTGTCCTGGTAAGAGGACCAAAGCGAATAGAGTAGAGCAACCTAGATATGTCATGCGGTAAAATACTGTGCAACTTAGCAAAGTAAGATAAACCAGCGCTATACTATGAGTATCATCTCCTTTTTCTTTTGATCTAACGCTCACCTTGTTTTTTTTCACAGTGCGATGTTCGTGTGGTGGTTGGACTGGCTGGTCTGAGTGCACGAGATCATGTGGCGGAGGATTCCAAACACGTAAGAGACAATGCACTCCGCCAAAATCTGGACTGGAAACTTGCACCAATGACGAGCAAGAGTCCAAACTTTGCCACTTGAACGTTTGTCCTGTGGATGGAGGTTACAGCGAATGGTCTGAATGGTCAAATTGCATAGGTGATTGCCAACATGGATTTAAGTCTCGCTCGCGGCAATGTGATAATCCCGTAACTGCATTTGGAGGACGAAGTTGCCAAGAAGCTGGCCTAGGAGATTCTTATGAAAGTGTTAGCTGTCAAAAAGATCCATGTCCTGGTAAGCTAAATTGTTTTGCCTTGCTTTTCAGTTCATTTAAGAGCTTAGTTAGAGTTCAATTAGTGTTCAAGTAACGTTTAATTAGAGTTCAATTAATGTTCAATTAATGTTCAATTAACATTGAATTAGAGTTCAAGCGTTTAAATTAGAGTTCACGTTCCATTAGAGTTCATTTTAAGCGTTTGAGCATCATCAAGACCTTTGCAAGGGATCTAATAAAAAAGATGCAGCACAGTTTTGCAGTATCTAGCGTTTTTTCTCTTCAATAGTAAATGGCAAGTATAGTTCATGGTCACCATGGAGTGTGTGTTCATCTACGTGTGGACTTGGGCAAAAGAAACGGACTCGAGGCTGTGATAATCCAAGCCCCAGCTATGGAGGTCTGGATTGCAGTCGCTATGGTCCTTACGAACAAGCTGTAGAATGTTTTGTTGCTGATTGTCCAGGTAGAGTTGCCAAGGGTTAACAAAAAATTTACGAATGTGTTTTAGATCATTGTGTAAATCTTCAGGTTAGTAAAAATTTATGTCGTACTAAATATGATCACCTTTCCAGCCTTTTCCTTCATCCTTTCATGGCCTTTTCTTTAAAAGTAAACAGTCAATGAACAATTATAGAATGTAGCTAGTTTTTCTTAAGAAAACCGACCCACAACGTCTTACAATTTTTGAGGAAGAGAGAAAGAAAGGGGAAGTATTTTAACTGTGTTCAATTTTTCTTGCAGTCGATGGTGCTTTTTCTCCATGGACGGAATGGAGTGAATGCTCCAAGTCTTGTGGTTGGGGATTTCAATCTCGTGATCGTGAGTGTAATGCGCCTGAACCATCACATGGTGGAAAAGATTGCACATCATTCGGTGATACCAACGAATTGCAAGCTTGCATGATTGTTGAATGTCCAGGTAACTTATTGCTCTGCTCTGCCTGTACAACCTTGCTGGTGAACACAAAATGGACAAATAAAATTGTGAGGCAAGACCACAACGAAGTAGGGAATCATTACATACTCCATTTAATTCAATTTATATTATTTTTTAGTTGATGGAAAGTTTGCAGAATGGTCAGCTTGGGGTGAATGCTCCAAGACTTGCGGTGAAGGACAAAAACGTCGTAAGAGGTTCTGCAATTCCCCTAAGCCTGACTTTGGAGGCAAAACATGCGCTGAACAGAAATTGGGTGAGACCGCTGAGCTGGATAAGTGCAACCTTGGTCCATGTCCCAGTAAGTAGATTTATGACAATTTGATTGGATAACTTCACATTGCTCTACTATCGCTAAGATACGTGCCTTTCACCACTGAGGTTGTGGGTTCGATTCTCAATGCGAACTTTACTTTCTCATGTGAAAAGAGTTTGTCAACTACTCTGCCGAAAGTCGTAGGTGTTCCCCGGAGTACTCCGGTTTCCTCCTACAGGGGAAGTTGACAGGGTGGGCTAGGATAAACAGTTAGGAAACTAATAAATTGATTGTTGTAAAAATAGACAGTTTAAGGTTATACACATTCATATACATAATGTATACATTTGAAAACCATTGTAAATAGTTACGTAATTCAGCTTAGACGCTGCGAAGTAACTATATATATAAACTATAATTACAAACTAACTATAACTATTCTTAGTGCACGAGAAATTCATCATATTTTCAAGCCTGTGCCAGGTTGGGGTTTTTACAAATTTGCACCAAGTTGCACCAAGTTGCACCAAGTTGCACCAAGGTACATTTTTACAAGCGTGTACCCGGTGAGTTGATCTTACATTATCTTCTACCGGTAAGTCAATTTTTTTTTGTCAATATAGATGAAGGTAGTTGGGGCGCATGGTCGGCTTGGTCGTACTGTTCAGCGACATGTGGTCGTGGTAAAATGGAAAGATCTCGTCAGTGTGATTCTCCAGAACCTGTGGGTGGAGGAAAACCTTGTGTGGGACTGTTGACACAACAGAAAGACTGCAGCATACGAGATTGCCCAGGTATGCAAAGCTTCCTTTTCTATAATACTAGCTAGTTACTTCACTTAACCTTCAATTGGCATATGTTTTATTTACTTTATTTTTATTTATAAAGTTTGCCTGTATTACGCTACATTACATAACAGACCAATATATATTTATAATAAACAGTGATATATCTGTAAAAAAACTCGATAATTCAGTACTTGTGCTGCAATACATTCATAGTGGGCATCATTTATCATTATTAAAACAAAAGGCTGGGTGACCGCAACAGCGTTTAGCCAATTACCACTCCATGACAAGACAAGTGGTATCTAACCTTGCGTTAATACTAATATTCGAAGCCCGTGAAAATCATTCAAAACCCATGCAACACAGTGACAATCATTTAAAGCCAGTGCAACAAGGTAAAAATCATTCGAAGCCCGTGCAACAAGGTGAAAAATATGCAAAGCTAGTCCATCTAAATTAAAATATTCTTTATATTTGCAGCATTGTGCTGCTCTAGTTTCACAACATGAAGATTAACTTGACTATTTGTGAAGTTATCGTCAAGCGAAACTTAGGTTTTTTATTCTGTCTTTCGGTTTAGTGAATGGGAACTACACAAACTGGGGCAAGTGGACTGAATGTGATTCCAAATGTGGCAGTGGATTTCAGACACGTTGGCGGTCTTGTTCAAATCCTGTTGCCACAGGTGGAGGACAAGAATGTGCGGAGTATGGACCAGACTCTGAGTCGAAAGTTTGTTTCAAAAAACCTTGCAAAGGTAAGCCAACAAACTGACACCAGATTATTCCAAATTCTAGATTCTAAACCATTCTTTTTGTAGTTGTTCAAAAGATTAGTTTCATTTGTGCGTGTCAAAAACGCTTATCTTGAAAACAGCCTTTTAGATTATCTCTCCTGAAACGAAATCTCAAAATATTTAACATATCTTCTTCCTGTTAACGTAGAATCATCATTCGTTATTTCCTTTTTTTGTGTTTGTAGTGGATGGTTCGTGGGGTCAGTGGGCACAGTGGTCATTATGTAGCAAGTCTTGCGGCGAGGGTACTCAAACCCGTATGCGAGTATGTGACGATCCCAAACCCGCCGCTGGTGGCTCATCCTGCATCGGATCATCGACCCAGGAGAGGTTCTGTTCACTGAGATCTTGTTGTGAGTTTAAAATGTTGTTTGTTTTTCAAACTCCAATTTTAACATTAGCCATAGAAATTTCTTGTTTTCATTTATTGTAATTCATCGGCACCAGTCTCCAATCTCTCGTTGATGATCAATGAGGAAGGATTCTTTTAAATGAAGCAAACCTTTTTCTCATCAATGATCATCGGTACTATCTTCAATGAGACATCGTTGATGCAGTATAATGTACCAGGTTTTGTTAGCCTGCTTTTAGTAGGTAGCAGAGCATTTCTCTAATGCTGAAGAAGGCAAATCCGTTGATATTTGCTTTGCGGGGCTAGCTACTGACATGCGCTAAACTTACGTTGTCAAATCCAACGAATACACTTTTTAAAGAAATGCGCCGATTTAAGAATCGATATCAAATGGTTGAATCTATTTTTAGGTGATATTCCGTACGTAGATCTTGGCTGTTTTGTAGACACAGGGAGTCCTTCCACAATGCCTGAGATTTTGCTTACTGACATGGACGACCACAATCCACTGTTCAGCGGTGTTACAATCAAACGTGGAATTAAAGATTGGGATGATTATATGTCGAATCTGATTTGTCGGTATGTAGGTTGACACCGTCATCAATGCATGCAGACTCTCTCTTTACGACAAAGAAGACTACAATAGCTATACCTCTGCGAAAACAGACATTTAGCTCTTTGAAATCCTGGGAATTTGGTGTTCGTTAAGAATTCACTCAAATTGTGTGACCATGATTTGCCTTCCTTGGGCGTGTTCTTGTTGAAACCGTCTTTTTCTTATAAATCATTGTTTCTTTCTTCCTTGCTTGCTTCGTAGTTGTGCTCAAATTACGAACCAGAAAGACTACACTCATTTTGGAATTCAAAACCTTGGCGAGTGTCGATCTGGGGTAAACGTTGATAAGACATACGCCAGCCAAGGTGCACGAGTTGCCTACTCGCGTCAAGGCCCCAGACCGTGGGTGGGATGTGTTGGAAAAGGACAAAGACAGTGCAGCCGACCTTCACTCACTTGCGTTGGACAAGATCAGACTAATTATGTCTATGGTGTAAAAAATAGTAAGTGTCTGTACACCTAAACTACTTCCTATCCACTTCTGCTTGTTTCTCTTTTTGTTGCTTGGCTGTTGTCGCTCATTTGGTCCTTTATCATAATCTGCAAGTTTTCAGTGACAAAAGAAGCGATAGCAACTCCTCATGCTTTGAAAACGTTTGTCTATTTGTATAATTTAAATCTAAAAATTCATCGTCTTTGACATGATCATCACAGCTACCTTTGCCTCTACATTACAACTCGTTGTTAATTTTGTTTTTTCTTCTACAGTTGCTCCTGTAAATGGCAACTACACGACTTGGTCCATGTGGTCTACGTGCTCAAAGAGCTGTGATCGTGGGATCACATCACGTCGTCGGAGTTGTTCAAATCCTCCACCACTGTACGATGGGAAGGATTGCTCAGAGATAGGGCAGGATGAAGAAATACAAGAATGTTTTCTCAAGCCTTGTGCAGGTTAGATTCTGTGCTTCAAAAATACATTCTCTGCTATTTCAACTGCTTGAATGTTAGAAATGGTGTTTGTTGCTATTTTCAGTCAATGGTGAATGGAGTGCTTGGGCAATATGGAGTGACTGTTCTGCATCATGCGGTACTGGCAGAAGAACTCGCATTAGAGGATGTGATAATCCTCCTCCTTCCAACGGTGGAGATTTGTGTAGTGGGCCAGACACAGAAATTGCAGAGTGCTACAGAAAAGAATGCCCAAGTAAGAGTTTGTATGCAAGATGAACTTTGCATCATCTATTTTCTTTGTCAGCTTTAAAAATTTCAAGCATTTTATATGAGAACGTTCATTGATCTGCACACACGCATTACCTCTTCTATATTTTTGGCTGCCTCTGACAGACAGTTAGTATTATCATCCTGATTTTGTAGGTGATGGAAGTTGGTCAGAATGGCAGTCCTGGGATCCTTGTTCAGTGAGTTGTGGCTTTGGTGTTCAGTTACGAACTCGCTACTGCAGTAATCCAGCTCCTAGGAATGGGGGGAAATTGTGCGAAGGTGATTTGGTTGAGTCTGCTCCATGTGAGGCAAAGCCATGTCGTAAGTAGTGCTTCTTTGCAAGTTTGTTTCATTTGCTTTGGTACATCACGTAAAACGCATTGCTACAATTTTCCCAACACTTTGACTTGCGTACAGTTTCCTATCTCTTTACAAAAAATGATAAAAAAGCACTCTCTAGATTTCATGTTGATTTGTCACTGATTACTGTAAAGCATATTTATCATATCTCTGAGGATGATTATAAAATGATCTTTTCTATTTGTCTATATCAGCGATAAACGGTGGTTATGCAGATTGGTCTAATTGGTCAACCTGCTCTCGTTCCTGTGGCCGTGGCTCAAAGACAAGAGTCAGGAAATGCATCAATCCTTTGCCTCATTTCAATGGTCAGTTGTGTGGTAGATTGGGACCAGCGGAAGAAAAGACCCACTGTAACGCTAACCCTTGCCCAGGTAGGATGAAGAAAACATCAGCTTCTCTTACCTTAATGAGAGCATTACCTTCAAAAATTTATTTTTCTCAAATGTAGTCCAAGGTAACTGGGGAGCCTGGAATGCATGGAGTAGATGCTCAGCCGTGTGTGGCTCTGGAGTAAGAACACGTGATCGCAGATGTAACAATCCTTATCCAAACTATGGTGGAGCGTCCTGTGTTGGAAAGGGCCACGAGTCTACTGTTTGCAGTATGCCTGATTGTCCAAGTAAGTCTTGTCAAGAAATCACTGATTTACCTTTGAGAATGCGCTGGAGGTTTCCCTTTTCCCTATGAGTTGACTACAACGAGGGGGTGCAGAAGCACTTCAAAGGTGGGGGGGCACTGACCAAAAAGAGCACGTGAGTATAATGCGTATAAACTGCAAGTAGTCTGGAAAGATATATTTACTTTTTCCAGCAGTGCACTTATCCTAGACGAGGGGGCACTTGTATCTGTGAAAAACCTCTTTAGTTCAATTGTTCCTGAAACAAAGCAATGCCATTTCATGAAAAAAGGGCTAATTTTACCTTGATACAAAAAGTGGAAAGGGGGCACTTGCCCGCAATGCTCCCCTGGTTTTGCAGCCCCTGACTACAGCAGATTCATTTATTTCGTCTAAACCATTGCTGAAGAAGGAGCAATTTTTTTGGCATGGTGTAGTTTACCTCAGTAAATATTGTATCAATATCCAATATCTGTTCTGTTTTATAGTTCATGGGAATTGGGGAGCTTGGTCAGAGTGGTCAGACTGTCAGAGTGATTGTGGCGTTGCTACGAGACAACGTGCTCGTGCCTGCATTGATCCTCCACCCGCTCATGGTGGGCGAGGTTGTGAGGGTGGGGCTGAAGAGTATCAAGACTGCAAATTGGATCATTGTCCAAGTGAGTTCAAAATGATCGTTTTTAACTTAATTGGTAAATTTATCTAGGGTTTCTTTGGACCACATTTATCACTCTGGGTAAATCATATGCCTAGTTCCTAACAGTATGATTTACATTCTCCAAAAAGAAAACGAAGAATGAGTAACTACAGTAAAAGTGGGAATAACTACAGTTCTAAGTATGCATTGGTTTATATCCACTAAATAAAAGGCTTACTGATAGAATAAAGCTTAGTTCTTTATGTTCGTCTTTTTCAATCATCAGTTACTCAATGCAGTCTTAGATAGCTATCAATCTACCAACTTCATCTACCTTTTCTTCTAGTCTCTGGTGCCTACTCTGATTGGAGTGCTTGGAGCAGTTGCGATAAACCTTGTGGGTCTGGGCACAAATTACGTGTGCGATCCTGCTCCAACCCAAATCCTCAATTTGGTGGGATGAACTGTTCAGGGTTGGGACCTGGGCTTCAATCTGCAACGTGCAACACGGATCCATGTCCAGGTAAGCAATCTACGATGACTAGTAGACATCTGGGGCCAGACGGACGAAAGGTGGATAGTGGTTTTTCAACCTTCGCAAAATTGGAGTTAAAGCGACGAAATATTCGTATTGGCCAAAGAAATAAACATAGCGGCCTTTCATCTATGAACACTAATCCTGATCTTGTTTTATAACGATCAATAGAAGATTTTACGATTGCTCTTAAAACTTCACTATCCAGTGGATAGCGCTATCGACCTTTCATACAACCTGCCCCTGTCAAGGATAATTGACAACTGCTAGACTCAGCTTGTAATATGATCATTAATGTTTGTGTTTTTTAGTGGATGGCGGATGGTCAGGTTGGACAAGTTGGTCATCATGCTCGCGAACTTGTGGTCTTGGTCTGGCTACTCGTTCCAGGAGTTGCTCTTACCCGATAGCTGAGTTTGGTGGGAAAGCTTGTTCTGGTAAAGCAGACGAGAAAAAGCCTTGTAAAGATTTTGATTGCTGTAAGTGTTTGAACTTAGAAATATGGTATGTTCTTGATGAAGAAAAATCATCTGGTGTTAGACAGAGTAGAAAGAAACAAAGTTTTTGTGTAGAAATATTACCAAGTAATGAGGGAGAGGTTCTACCATGATGCATGGAATATTTAAGAACACACATGGACTTAAAATGTCCAATTATCCACCGAACGTGATTGTTTAAGCATTAAGGAGTTAAACTCGTCTTTCTGATAACGTGATAGTTTAAATTTTTAAAATTGATCCACGACTTAATTGCTTAAATCCAAATTAAATATCTGTATCTGTGATTAGTACAATAGAGCTTTGAGTTTACTATGTCAGGGAAAGGTTTTGACATGTGCGTTCTTTATTGTGTGTGTTCTTCATTCATATTAGGTGATGTGTGTTTTTTACTCATATTAGGTAATGTTCCCTACAAGGACGTTGGTTGTTTCATCGACACCCAACGTTCACCTCGACCGTTGCCAGAACTTCTGTTCAGCGACAGAGATAAGATCTCATGGAAAAAATGGAAAGAATTCATGTCTGATCTGATTTGCAGGTATACCCTTATACATTTTTCTTTCAGAAGTGCTGCTTATATAGATTTCACGAAAGTGTCAAAGAGATAGTTTTCTGTAATGCACACTATTAGGGTACTGGTCAAGTAGAACGTATAATTAGACCTGATGATGGTGATCAAAAGTTGTTGTTCATATTCACTTGTGGGTAATGAATTGCCATATCTGTTGTCTTTGCTTCTTCTTATATTTCTTTTCTCTTGTCTTTTCCGTTTTCTTTCTTCTCATTCCCATTTTTCTCTTCTCTTGTATTCTTTACCTCTTCCCTCGTACTTCTTCTCTTGCTCTCCTTACCTCTTTCCTCTTTTGCCCCTCTCTTTTATCTGCCGTCTCTTGCTTCTTCTCTGTTGCCTTTTTCTTCTTTTTTTCTTGTTTGTTTTACCTTTTCCCTCTTTCTCTTTCTTTTTTTGTCGTTATTGTTCCTCCTCTTGCTGTTATTTATGATACCACTGTTTGTTATATTCTGAAGGTGTGCCCAAGAAGCTCGTGCAAAGCGGTACACTCATTTTGGAGTACAGCACTATGGTGAGTGTTACTCCGGTCCTGAAAGTTGGAAGACGTATGGAGATGAAGGAATCAGACAAGACTTTACCAGACCACCTGACCCTCAGCCGTGGGTTGGGTGCGTCGACGCAACTTTAAATCGATGCATACAACCGAACCTAGAATGTGTTGGCAAACAGAATACGAACTATATATACACCACTGATCAAGGTAAGGTGATGCTAGGTTATGGTAAAAAACGGTGGTCCCTGTGTTTTTTTGCTAGTTACAATTAGGATCAAAAACCATTGGCTGCTGTATCCTGCAATAGTCAACATTACATAATGAAACTATACAATCATTTACCCGATCATGCTGTCTCGAGTTTCATTTTTCCTTTTTTTCTCTTCCCATTTTCAAGTGGTTTTAACACGAGAAAAAGTGAGAGAACGATTTTAAATAATAAATGTGCTGATATTGAGCAAAACAGTTGAAAATTTTCGGATGAATTAAACAAACTGCAAAGTTTTTCCAATGGGGAATTGTAGCTAGACTATCGTATAGTATCAAGATAAGCACAAATTTTGTTTTTCATTTTCAGTACAACCTGTGAATGGGAACTACAGTGATTGGTCCATTTGGAGTCCATGCTCATCTTCTTGCGGAGCTGGTTCTAGATATCGTACACGAAGCTGTACAAACCCCGCCCCATCGTTTGGTGGTCAGCCTTGCTACAATATGGGAGGTGATGAAGAAGTCGACGCTTGCTTTCAAAATGATTGTCCAGGTAGAATACAGCCTATTTTCAACAAGGACATTTCATTTTACTTTGCAAAGTTTTAAGATATTCAAACACTTGAAATTTTTTTCTTTTTCGATTTTTTCGAAATTTGCAGTGTGGTTTTCAAATTGTTTCAAACTTTTCTCACAAATTTCTCATCTCTATATTTGCTCAAAAAGGTCATTCTCAGATCATCAAATCACATATTAAAAAATTTGAAAATTTTACATTAATCAATAGGTTTGTGATAAATAAGACTTTGAAAAATTTTTCCGTTTCTTTTTCATGCAATTTTTCAAAAGTTCCATTTCTGTCCTGAGCTGTCCCAAAATTCACGCAGGCGTTACCAGTCCTCGTATTAGACCAAAATGTCATCGTCAGATCATAGAAAGATATTGTAAACAAACTGAATATTTTTTGTTGAGGTTACAAAGCACTCTTGATCAAAATTTTCAAAATTTTCAAATGTGTCCCACACCGCCCCAAATATCTCCCACACCTTGCAAATCGGTATATTTGCAAAAAAGTCGAACCAGCAATGCAGTATGGTAAATTTATCGTTGATCTTACAGTTGACGGTGGTTGGGGCAAATGGGGTCATTGGACGCAATGTTCAGCTGAATGCGGTGACGGTCATATCTCCAGAAGTCGACAATGTAATAGTCCTAAGCCGCAATATGGCGGCAAGAACTGTCTGGGGCCTGAGACTGAAAACGTTGCTTGTAATCACCACGAATGTCCAGGTATGACTGACAAAAGTTTTCTTGAAAAAAACTTGTGAACTTGTGAGAGGTTTCAAGTCAATTCAAAATATTTTAATAAAAATAGCCAGAACACATTTCCAAAGGATCTTACCTGAATTGAAGACCACGTTATTTATCCGTTTCTTTTTCTTCAGTTCCTGGCAACTGGGCCGTTTGGTCAGCTTGGTCCCAGTGCTCATCTTCTTGCGGTAATGGTCAACAATCAAGAAAACGAGAATGCAATAATCCGAAACCTGAGTATGGAGGAGAACCTTGCGCAGGAACTTCTGTTGTTTTCCAAAACTGCGTCGAGAAAGAATGCCCTGGTAACAAATCCCATTGTTTAATAATAATTGTAGTAAACTGCTGCTCTTTTCTACTCCTTTTTGATCATGTCTAAAAAAGACATATGAGATGATTCCTTGTTATCATTTTCTCATTTCCAAGGTGAATGGGGCGATTGGTCGGCCTGGAGTGAATGTTCAAGAACTTGTGGTCCTGGTGGAACACACTCAAGATCTCGTACTTGTCAGGGAGGACTCCTGTGTGAAGGACCAAGACATGAATCCAAACATTGTCTTCTTCAGGACTGTCCAGGTAATACTATTACACAAATTTTGTGCCAAACGCTTCTTCTCTTTTTAGACTCATAAGCATCAAAATTGCTTTAATTTCGTTTTGTACTTTGGCACAAATGATTGAATGGATACAAGGCGATATCTTTTTTCAAGTAACTATGTTCAGATGGCTACCATTTCGTCCCATTGATCACTTTTCATTGCTTTATGAATTTTTTTGAACACTAAACTGTTTTTTTGCTCAGAGTGTTCTAAGACTGCTGATATTGCATTCATTTTGGATGGCTCTGCTGCATCTGATGAGTCAACCTGGAATAAATTAAAGTCGTTTGCGCGTGGAGTTGCAAACGCGTTCCTCTTGCAAGATGACGCGACACGAGTGGGTGTAATCACCTATTCCACTGAGCCAAAACTCGAGCTGAAATTTGATGAGAAAAATGACAGAGATGAGTTTGCAGATTTCCTTAACACGGTCACTTCAAGTCATGGAACTGCTGATCTTGAACAAGCTTTGGCTCTTGCCAATGATCAACTTTTTATTCCTAGTTCTGGCATGAGAATGAAGGTAAAAGAGGGAGAGAGAGTGTTGCTAGTCTCTGCAAATAGTTTTTGTTAAGGAAAGTTATTGTCATAATTTACCATAATTTATTTTGGAAAAATAAATCGTTCATCAGTCAGCACCGTGTTTTAGGTTCTGCAATGGTGTTTGTAAGGATGAAAAATATGTTTTTCGAAAAAACTTTAAAATCTTTTTTTGCAAAAACAAGATTGAAAATAAAGTGTTTTATGAATCATATTCACTCTTTTATTCTCTTCTTTTTCAGGTACCAAACGTTGCAATAATTTTAACACAGGACGGACCTGTGAATACGTTCAATAATTACAACGATACTTCTCGAGAGATGAAAGAAAGAGGAATTACATTAATGAGTGTCGGAGTTGGTGATAAGGTAAACCAGTATGAACTCCAAAGAATCGCCACCAGTCCTCAACATGCGTTTATGGTGAACACGTTAGATGACGCCATTACATCGATAGCAACTGTCGCTAATACTACTTGTTTAGGTAAGAATATCGTTGATAGCCTTAAAGCCCCATACAGACGGACAATTTTTCCTTGACAATTTTCCTTGACGACATCACTTGCTCGTGTGTACAGTG
>JAOBYK010414235.1:0-36459 GCA_025434845.1 Phenganax subtilis
TTTATTTAAACTGAAGTAGAATCAAAGGAATGAGACGTTCCGACATGGTTGGTCTAGAAGGCGACACATGAGATTGCCAGATTCGGCCTCGTTTTCATGTATCGTAGTTCATCGATCCATTTTTGTTGACCAATCAAGCACTTGACGCATCAATGATCACAGACAGTAGGTATCGCCGATGGGGATTACGATGAATTGCGATGAATGAAAAGTCGCCAACGGTCGGCGACGCTCTTGCGACTTTTGTTATTGATCATTGAGGGGAAAAATTATTCAATATTCGTGGACAATGGGAGTCACCGATCGTCGGCAACATATGAGAACTAGGCTTTAAGCCCGGTTCTCATATGTCGCTGATTATCAGTGATGCTCTTGCGACTACTGTTCTTCATCTTTGAAGGAGAAACTTAGTAACCCATAGACAAAGGATTATACACAACAGTGATCAAGAACTATATGAACGTCGCCGATCATCGGCGACATAAGAGAATCGGGCGTTAGGCCTGTTTCTCATATATCGCCGACGCTAGCGGCATGTTAAATCCAATATCTTTGCCCTTCTAGTCTCTAACCTTTTCTCAGTCTTTAACTCTCGTTTCAACGTATACTAACCGAAACATTGTTTTTAGATTGAATTGTGCATATGACTATAATCTCTTAAAACTGCTTGGATCCTCATGAAATCTTATCAAAGAATTCTCTAGTATTAAAAGGTATGTTACCTTTGAATGTTTTTTCCTTGAAAGCGGATTTCCACTCGTCGCAAAATTTCGTGCGATCGACATTTTGTGGTCACTTTCTTTTGAAATGTGCAGATGCGTTCCGCTTGACAGCTGATAATTCAAAAGAAAGTGGTCGCAAAAAGTCAATCGCGTGCTATTTTGCGCTGAGTGGAAATCAGGTTAACGTTTTAACAGAGAATAACTACTATTTAGTTTCGAAAACAACTTCCCCCGTTCAGTTGCCATCCAAGCTAGTCAAGACAAACTCTTATAACAGCCGGAAAAATTAAAACAGGTAGCTGTTTTGAAATTATAATTGTTTAAAACAAACAGCATTCCGTGCAGTGTGTATGACCTAACGAATATATGCTGAGCGTTTTTTTGCGCAAACACGACTTTCCTTCATTAGTTATTTCCGCACATAGGTCAAAAACTCATGCGATGTCGCAAATTACATTATCGTAGTCTCTCTGATCTAAGTTTTAACTGGAGTATGCAAAACTAGATTATTTAAAGAGTTTGTAGGAAAAAAGGCGAATCGAGTAATGCCACCCAATGAAGTCACATTTCTAGTTGAGCACTATGGTTGAGTCGGCGGCCTTTCACAGATTTTGATGCGGGTTAATATATCAAATTCACGTTAATTTGGCTTCCATATAATATGCTTAGCATTTATCATATTGTCTAAGACCACATACTTCGACAGTCATGCCTTCAGGCTGAAATCAATTAAAATTTTTAGAACTCTATATAACGAGAAAAACACATTGCATTAGCAAGTCGTTGAATAAATCTAGGCATATATCCAAAATTGCCTCATAAAAATATGGTTTGCGTATAGTTACCGTCTTGTAACCTTTTGCATATTGTATTTTCTGCGTGAGGCTGCTCGCCACACTAGGAGGGTACTTCAGGGAGCAGTTATTAATTATGCACAAGCAACGAGACGACGAGACGAAATACCAGTTTATATGTTATAGCGATTCGTGACATAATATACTGAGTGAAATTATGCTGAACAGCCATATATGCGAAGTTTACGAGCCATATTTTCCAACTCTTCAGGCCAAAGCAAACTGAAAGAGATTCCAAAACGCGACGTGAATTTTCATTTGATAGAACCGTCAGTGGAAGCGAATTTTAGAAAACACGCAGACCAAACAGCAAAAATTGTTAAAGCGCTTCCGAATACTTGAAACACATAGAACAGGATTAAAGTTACATGTTATTAAAAGCTGATATTCTTGCTATCTTGTGCTCAATCACGTTCGGTGTGTGTTGGCTTTTATATTGCGCATCGTCATGCCTCTAGGCTCTAGGCGGCGATACTATTCAGTACATACATTAAACGAGGACGGCGCATTGCAAAAAGAGTCATAACTAATTGTGAATTCATATGTTGAACTTAATCGTCTTAAAAATATATGTGGATATCATATTGTCTAAGCTTAGATCTGTATTGTCTGTGTTCCAGTTCACTAAGTGAGTACAGGCTGAGGTTTGTACCCCAAGAGAACCTTCATGGCGGTTCATGCAGTAAACTATCAAATTGTACACGTAAAGTAGAATAAGAAAAGGACATCAATATTACGAATATATTTTCTTAGCATGGCCATCCTGTCATAATATGAGCCCCCCACTAAACAGACCGACGCTAAGTCGCTAACTTCACTCCTGTTTCAAATCTGGTTTGACGAGCTTCATGAACCAGTTTCAAATTTCACCTGTAGCCCCGGCGCAAAGATGAATCAAGCTCAAGAAAGATTCACTCCTTCTCGACCTGTGCAAGGCAAGAGCTCACTACCTGTAACCATTCCAAGATGTCTTCATGCTTGGAATTTGGAGACTGGATATTTCATCTCACGAGTATATTTGAGCTCCTCATGTTCTGCGGTTTCCAGACAGGCTGGTCCTCGTTAGTTTTTGTGCTTGTCGAGGAAGGAGTCTTCTCGCATCTCTGTGAGCAAGCATATCCATCTGAAACATGGAACGCCAGCTCTAACATATCTTCAATTCTTGCTCCGGTTAATATAACCTCAACCAACAACTGCCTAGCGCAACAAGAGATGCTTAATTTGGCTTATACCCTTGCCACATCTGTCTCATCCCTATTCGCTTTTCCAATCGGAGTCATTATGGACCTTGTTGGACCTCGAATTACCCGAATTGCATCTGGGTAAGATATTATTTTTCAAATCTTTAATAATATATATTATGCAATTACCACTCATTTTTCTGCTGTTTTTTACATTGGCCACTATATACCCTCATTTTCACTGTATAGTCGGTATAGTTTTGAACGAAATTTGTCCTCATTCCGTACAATTATATTCATTTTGTCTAGGCAACCGAAATTTTAATCGTCAACATGTATTATTGATTATAATTTATTTTTAACCCTTACTTTTTAGCACGATATTTTAGCCTAATTCGCTCTCCTTTGTATTCTACTCTATCTATGCACGGAATTTTTATTTTTTGTTGAAAATATTTTCTTGAAGACACAATTCGCATTGTGCCTTCACAGTGTATTATAACTTTTCTTGACGTTGACCCGGCTCGCTTCATATTATATTCTTGTGATGCACCGAAATGTTGTTTAGCATTTAAAAATGTATATTTTATATTGTAAGGATTTGCCGTTTAGTTTTAGCGATAAAAGCCTCTATAACCTCGTGGTAGTAATTTGATCTTATCCTGTCTGCTTTATGTCGACTCTATTTCGAATCGAGCACTAATATGGAAAACACATTGCACATATTGTCACATGATATAATCGCTTGGCCTCCACATTTATATTATACAAATTATTCACCTCACGCTTCTGTTGCTCAGCGCGTGCGTTTCTTCACAGGCGATATAATGTCAAGTGCATTTTGTGAAAACCAGGAAACGCGATACGCTGATTTTGTAAGGAAATTTGGATCCGTTTGGATTGGGCGACTACAAGATTATTTCTACTCTCCGACAAACTTTTGTTTTAATTTCCTCTCCATTTTTTTTAATCGTTTGCGAGCGATATTAAACCAGAACCAATTAAACCAGAACCAGGCGGTGTTGATTTTCAAGCAAAAAACCGTGTCGCCTCTTGTATTCCAATCTTAAGCAGCTCAAAGTCGTGATCCAATATTTCATGTCAGTCAAATCGAAATAATCGTTTTGCATTGCCGGTTCAATACATTTTACTTGTCTTCGGTTTAATTTTTGGTCTGTGCCGCGCAAAACCAAATTGATTCAAACACGACTAAACAAAATTCGAGAATAGGGTCTATATGTTGTTTAAACAAATTCCTCAAAAGTGCATGGCTTTTATGTCGTATTTTCCAGTTTTAATGTGATTGCAATGTGATTGGTATTTCATTCAACTAAGGCCTAAAATTCTATGGATAGGCCATTTTAATAGAAATATATTGTATCGAATGTCAGCCATTATATAAATCCTAAGTTCTCATGCATGACTAATATAAGCTATTTATACACGGCTAATTTTATAAATGTTGTTGTTGGAAAAAATTGCTAATTTTTTGTCAAATTATAGCATTTTTCCAACTGATTCTGAATTTCTTTCAAGGCATTTTAATTTTGCATGACAAAACTCTCTAAGTTTAGTGTCTTCATTGCTCTAACTACTTTACACGTTAAAAGATTATCTAATATGAATAAGGTAACCTGTACAAAACTAGTGAGACTTCATCGACGAAATGCGCAGCAAAAACAACTATTTGATGTTCTTTGCGTGAAATTTTATCGCTATTCAAAATTTCATGTTTTGCTTCAGAAAACCTCGTGTTTTTACTGGCATTTTTTGTATTTAAGATGATTTCGTTTTCATTTGGATAACCAGTTTATTATATTGTACGGTTATTAGCTTAAACAATAGAGGACATAAAACTTTAAATTAAACATTATCAATGCAAGTTTTTCCAGTTTAGTTGCTAGCAAGTTAAACGGCGTTCGTCAACGCTTCTCTTTCCATATTATATAAATTTGCAGTGTTTTTATTTACAGTTATATTCTTTATATTTTGGGGGAATCGCCTTTTTGCATAAATTGATCGTCGTACATGCAGCTGTTTAGCCCTTGCCTTGGCAAATGCAAACATAGGCGACGCGTTCCAGGCCTCGAGGGTGGACGATTTTGCGAGAATCGAGGATTTTGAGTATCAAGAGTCAAGATCTAGCCTTTTCAATTCAATTTTACTCTTGGTTGCTATAATTTTATGCTCTGGCATAAGCAGAAAAATCAAACTTATGCGATATCATGAACATCGTTTTCTCATAATAAACTTTGGAACCTTCTAATTTCTCGATTCTCGCTTGAAGGCTATCGTCCCTCGAGATCTGGCCGCACACCTTGAAGATTGGGGAAAGTTAACGCGTATACACATCAACGGATGTTTGGAAACCATGAAACATACTCCCAAATAAGATAAGATTGACAAGATATGCTTGGATATAAGACGTCCTTTTTACACTTATATTTGTTATATTACGTCGAATGGAATTGATAGTTGGCATTTTGTTTTTCATTAATCACTGACAGTAGATCGAGGAACTTTGTTAAGATAAAGACTTGGTGTCTTTATCTTTTTCCGAAGTGTGGAATTTCGAATTTTGTTCGGGCGTTTCCTGAGCAAGTAAAAACAACAAGCAAATTTGATCACTTGCTTGACAAATTTTATATGTAAATGATGAGTTATCCGAGCGGATGTCAAGTGCCAAACCGCATCGTGACACCTGATCAAAGTCACATGAGTCAGTCACACATTATAAATGATTTTATACCGCTTCCTTCTGTATCGCTTCCAGTTCTGTTCGACTTCGTGGTTGTTTAAAAGCTTTCTGCACAATGGTGAAGAGTTCATGAACTTAGAATGCCTCATACCATATGATACGTGACATATTTCAAAAGCCCTTCCTTCGACTATTTTATTATTTCATATTTTTTGTTGATGAATTAGTGCAAAATATAAAGGTGTATCAATTTTCGGTTTTTATGAAGAAAGTCCCAGTGAAATCCTCTTCATAGTAGTAGAGCTATAAGTTCGT
Organism: Phenganax subtilis; assembly: GCA_025434845.1. NCBI lineage: Eukaryota > Metazoa > Cnidaria > Anthozoa > Malacalcyonacea > Clavulariidae > Phenganax > Phenganax subtilis. Next base: position 5,771 of record JAOBYK010414235.1, read on the forward strand.
CAGCATATTTTAGTTGACGTCAGGTGGTAATGAACTTGCAGTTTTCGTGAAAAAATGATGTCAATTCTACATTTCATTGTACATTATGATATACTGTATTTGTATGATAGTTTGACACCATCAGCAAACTATCATCAACAAGATCTAGCTTTAGACTATATGTGTGTTCAAAGGCCTTAAATTGTTGTTAAGACTTCATACATGCCTGTATTGGTGTGTTTATGTATAAAGTTTTTTTTTTCGGCAATACATATAGTAGTGTTGTTTGTGGTAAAACAACACGTAGGGTGGAATTAAATGAATTTAATTGCTTGCTCTTATAAAGGTACAAATTTTTGAACTTGACCACTAGTTGCAAACCCACAGTTAATAAGAGAACTGGTGAAGAGTTTGTGGGGAAAGTACGAGCTGCTCTGTATGTTATCAGCAGTCTAAACCGGGAATAAAGTTGCTAGAAAACACTGCGATGTAATAATAGTACAGGCAATGTCAAGTTCAAGTCTTTAGATTTAACCACAGAGACCTAACTTGGCAAAGGAAGCTAGGACAAGAGCTTCTGTTACAAGTTGAAGGTCATCTGGGCTTTTCCTGGGGTACTTGTTGACATATCGATTCATTCATGACGCATTGAGAAAACAAACTACGTAAAACTTGAGAGCGATAATTAGGTGGACGATTATTGCTTAGGATGACAGATTCGTAAGATTCCCGGGCCTCGTAGAAAAGACGGAGGACGGATTGCGGAATGTCATTGTTCAACTAGATAATCGATCTTTGTAATATTCTATGTTTTCTATCATGCCGGGGGACTCGGTTGAAAATACGTAGTCTTGCTAAAGTCAATAGCTGAATACACACGAACACTTTAAAGCCTCGTCTACACCAGCAAATAATATGTGACAATTTTTCTTTGTCACATAAAAGCTAGCACTCCAGCTTTTCGGCAAATGCATATGCTACATAAAAATTGCTCAATTTTACTCGTCTACACGAGCAAATAAAAATTGTCACGCAGAAATTGTCACATTTTATTCGCTCGTGTAGACGGGGCTTTAGACAAACGCTGTGTTTTGGACTAAGCTCCTTCGTAGGAAAAGCCGAGTCTTGGCTAAAGTTGATTATCTAGTTAAGCCGTGACATTCCGTAATTCGCACTCCGTCTTTTCTGCCATGGCAGATACCCGCACTGATATCTCAAAAATAAACTACACACTTTGCCAAGCATTGGTCTGAAAAATAGTTTCCAACAGATTTGCGAGTTAAACGAAGTCGAGTGAGCCACGGGCGAGTCTCAGGTCGATACCCACCCGATTTGGTGAATAGACCAAATGAAATCTTGGGACTCCCTTCGTGACCATTTCTTTCCTTGCTTTGTCGCAGACGTATCGTGTAGTTATCATCTCAGGGCATACGCTAGATTTGTACCAAGTTTACCGTTTCACTTGATTCAGAAAATAAATCTAAATTAAAAACTGAATCTCCTCTTCATCATACATAGACAAAGTTGGTTTATGTCTAGGAGTAGGTCTGTTCTCCAACTAGCTCGTGTGGGGCCGTTTCTACTAAGCCCGTTTCGCTTGAACGGTAAATAGGCCAGAACTTAAAGGCACTTCTTAGATGTCTTGTCAATCACTTCAATTCAGTCTTATACACTACACCTATAGTTAGACACATAATTATTGCATTCAGTTAGAAGAACTTTCAGTTTGAGTGCACAAGGAACATAGAGTATGATTTCTATTTTGAGCTAATCCACCTTTAAAAGTGAGAGGGCTTCGTCCATCGCTTTCTCCGACCGGCCCCTAGCGTTACAAATACAGGAAGCTGCAAATTACAGTGGTCCTGGGGCACTTGTGTAGTCTAATGTAAGCTCTCTAAATAATCTCCGTCCTAATTTTAGCGACACCGCGTAACTGATTTTAATGATTCTATCTGTTTCAGAGTCCTGCTTGGCTCTGCTTGTTTGCTGTTATCGTTTGTGAACAAAAGTAAGTCTTTTCTTGACTCTCGTACACCCCCATGGTAAATCCACGAAAATGTAAAGCCTTTAAAGAAAATTATACCATTTCATTTTCAACAATGTAGGGTGCACGAGCACATCTTTTGAATGCGAACACGTTACTTATGCCGAGATATTTAATTAACGTTTCTACTCTTATTGCAGAAAATCCTGGCCTTTTGTTCATTGGTCTGATTTCAGCTTGCATTGCGAATCTCATGATGTTTATGACTCCCCAAGCGGTAGGAACTTTTTCTTTTTGCTCATATTCATGTAAACTTTGTGCACCGTGAAAACATGCATCGTTTTGGAGAGTTTGGTTTGCATCTATCGGCATTTATCGACAAAGTCGTACAATTGTAAATCTTCATTGACATAACAAATGGATCGTAGAAAATCGCCGATGATTTACGATATATGGGAATTAGGTTCCTCTAATTTTATTGTCGTTGATCATTGATGACAGGTATATTTTGCCCAAATCATTTTCCCCGTCCATTGTTAGTTACCAGCAATGAAATAGACCTGTTCCCTAGAAAATTTTCCTGGCTGTGTTTGCACGCGTTGCGAACGTTGCGAACACGTGGGTGATAGCACGCATAAAATGTTAACGACTCATATATCAAGCGGAATTTATGGCCTTAAGGCAGGTGCCATACGACGCGTTTATGTCGAATATATTTCAGACGAATGTAATTGTATTTTATTCGACTGAAATTCGTCGCAAATTTGCCGCGGGGTTATGCGTCGAATTTATGTCGCAGAAATAAAGCGCAGGGCTTGCGCAATTATGCCGCAATATATTCAAAAAGGTGTCATTATTGTTGTTGTTTAGAATCGGAAACTGCATTCGCGAGTCTCCTTTGGGGGTTAATAAACCTTGTCGGGGCATGTGGCTTTTATCAGTGCAAAGAGTCGCTTTGATTTTAGTTTTTGTAAACTCTCCGTCAATTTCAATGAGTTGAGTTTTTGCCAATAGTATATTTTTATAATTGTTTGGCGATTCAGCATCTGTACTACTTCAATTCAAACAGAATTCTGCGCAGATGAGCAACTTTTCCTTGACAAGTGTCTAGATGTGTTTTGACGTGGATACAACTCGAAGACTCCATGATCGCTTTGCAAACCAACATGTTTTTGGTCAGACACCTACATGAGTTTCACCTGTCCATATGTCATCACCTGAATATTAAAAACTTTAGGGACTCAATTTCTTAACTTATTCACCTGTTTACAATGAACTTTACCTTGAAATGTTCCTGTTATAAATGACGTATCCGTCTGTTATTTGAGGAATGAAAACAACATGGGTTTTTGCCATTGGACTTTGGAACTTGAAAATATTGAATATTTTTTTACGAGAAATTAAAAGCAATCATGTCACCCTTGTTTGTTGTTATATATAATGCATGGTCCATAGCTTTCCCTCAAGCGATGTTTTGGTATGTCTATAGTTGCCTGCATATTGGAGTCATTTGCATTGCTGACGATTCTCAAGTACAACTGCGCACAAATTCACAAAAAAACACTATGTATTGTGAAGTTTACATGTGTCCATGCAAAAGGATTATAATATTATAACGCTGCGAGCAAAATTTCTTTGCTATGCTTGAGAAAATCTGGTAGATTGTGGTTTGATGCCTGGTGTGTATGTTATCGTTGTACTGCATAATCAGATGTTGTACTACATCATCACCTGTTGTATTAGAACATCATTTGTTGTACTACATTAACCTTAGCTGTAATATGTTATCAACTGTTGTACTAAATTATCCACGGTTTCCTGTATCATCAACTGTTGTATTGTGTTATCCCCTGTTATATGATATCAACTGTTGCACTTATTATGAACTATTGTCACGCATTATCAACGTTTATACTGAATTATCCACTTTTATAGTGTATGCAGAGATTCAAGAAAGGTCGTGCAATATTGATTGGCTTATACTGTGGTGCTTGGGTCACGTCTTCGCTCGCTTTTCTGGGGTTTAAGGTAAACAGCAATGGTATTAGTTCAAAACACCAACAAAAAGATGCAGAAACGGATTTAATGTGGTCTCCAATATTATTTACTTTGACAATCCATCTTGCCTGGTAAATTTTTTGCTGGTCATGCAATTGAGAGGATGTCTTGGAAAAATTTAAAATAACCTAGAAAACTTGTCATTGCATCTTTTTCTGCAGATGTTGTACGAATACGGTGGAATCGGAGTGCCTCATTTTTTTCGCTTCCTCGCGGTTGGTTGTTTTTTTCTGTGCGTGAATGCGGCTTTACTCTACTCTGACTCAGCTATACCGCCTGTCGAAGAAAAACCAATCATAAAACAGAGTCCAAAGAGACATAAACTTTTCTCTAGCTTTCGTAACGAACTAAAAAAATTAAAATTGTGCTTGGGGCATATGATGAATGGGCAAAAAGAAACTTTTAGAAAAACTGACCACTTATCAGACGAATGGAATCAAATTCTACCAAAAGTTGTTGTATCTACTGTCGATAACTCTCAAGATTCTACAAAAAAGGATAACTTTTCTGGCAAAAGAACATTTGGGGTTGAAGAAACGCAATTAACAAAGACCAATACGATGTTAGATTTATCAGATAAACCGAAACGATGTTCGGATATTCTTGGACCTTCTATTGATTTAAATAGAGTTACATATGCAGAATGCCCTACTATTAGTGCGTCTTTCACTTCTGAAGATTGCACGAGTTTGAATATGAGGATAAATTTCACAACAGTAAAAGTTGATCAGGAGAACTGTTTACATAAAGATGCTAAAACGATGAAAGTTCTTCAAAACATTTGCCAGAAACGCGATGTGGAAAACTTTGAGGAGAAGCCCTGTGAAGATAAAGACCTTTTAGATAACAGGTATACATTAATAATGCTTTCAGTATTTAGACAATCAGCATTTTTTGCTGATTGGCGTTCGTCAGAAGAAAACTTTATCTACTTGTCTATAGCACGGTCAGGGATTATACATACCGTATTTATTCGAATAAACGCATCCCTCGAATAAATGCCGCAGGGAAAGCAAAAACATTATTAAACGCCGCCCTCGAATAAACGCTGCACTATTTTCGTCCATGCGGCGGCAGGCAATTCGAAGAAGTCATACTTAAGCAGTGAAAGACCCAGTATTGCCCTGTTTTTCAGCTGTTAGTTATAATAAATTGACAGTTGTTGCCAAATTTGCAATAAACGCCGCCCTCGAATAGACGCCGCCCTCAAATAAACGCCGTACCTGAAATGTCTAAAATTTAATAAACGCCGCGGTGTTTATTCGAATAATTACGGTATTTTTATTCTTATGATCATATATACTGAAGAATTGCAATATATGTTCTGCATATGCACATGCATCGTCGTCATGGATTTTTAAATTTCATTTGTACTGGTTTTGGGAACGATTCAAAGGTGAAAATTGCAAATGATTTGTAAAGGTCAAGCATTCGTTAATATAGAGAATATGTGGCGTCTTTACATGATGATGGGCGATAACTAATAGATACTTTGCGCGTGCAAAGAGAAATATCACATTAAAACCTGCAGAATACTAATCTTCATCTATTGTTCTTTATTTATTCGCTTTTGTGGTTTGTTGAAGGGCAATGGCGAGTTTGAAGTGTAACAATATTTTTATGTCCTTTCTTTCGATAGATCCACAGGTCTCCAGATGTGGACTGCTAATTCTGCTGGTTGGTTTTGACATTGTTTTAATCTTAACATTGTTAATTCATCAATCATGCAGTCGAAGTCTATACTTGCATGTAAACATTACTTAAAACGATTGCGAATGCTGTGAAATGCAATTGCTTTAGGAATCTTTTTATTAACTCTTCATCATAAATTATCACTATACTTCATCCCCATTAGTTGAAAATTTGTAATGGGTCATCATACTTAACTTTTCAAGAGTCTTTACCGTGCTCAAGTTTGCATAGGCATGGACAAGAAGATATAAAAAAACCCCCAAGCTTTTGCTGCCTCTCATCCCCTCCTGTGGTTTTATTTGTCAACTCGAAGTCTTTGAGTTCGTTTGCATCAGGGTCGATAGTTAATCGGGACAACGTTTTAAACAAGCCCAAATCATGTTAAACTTGCGTGCAAACTGTGTATTAGACCTTCTGCGCGAAAATTTTTTGCATTCATATTGTTAAGGCCGACACACACCGAATGCGATTCGGCAACGCGACGCGAGTTTTCGACCCTCATTGACTGGCAGCTTTGATTCTAGTTGAGATTCTCCAAATATTCAAAGACGATACAATATTTTTAGTTGATGTCTTTTAAAATTTACTTCCATGGATAGATTTATTCGCTTTCAAAATTTGAAAAATTGCGTCCGCTGCTGAATCGCGTCCGCCGTGTGTCGGCTCAACAGTCGGGTTTCGTTATCATTGTTCTAAGGTACTTACTCGTATCTATTTTTTGTTGCAGTGTCATATTTAAAAGCAGGCTTATCATTCAAGCATTGCGTGTTATCGCCTCTTCATATCCTAGCTCAAGTATTCGTCACTGTTTGCAAGATTCGAACGTTTTTTTTTGTTGGATCTTTTTCAAATTTCATTTCAGATCTTTCTGGTGGCGATCGCACATCCGGTAATTCAACTACTACGTGACTAAAATGACTTAATAAAAATTTATATTCATCGGACTACGTGACTCTGTGATGGCTACTTTGTTTATCTTTATGTTGTTACCGTTGGAAGGGACCTGCCTAACTTTCATCTACCCGAGCACGTCCCACAACAACCTGACGTTACATTACTAAGTCTTTGCTTGTTATGGTGCATGTGAATATCACTTGGAGAGACTTACAAAACATTCATCCACCCGAATACGTCCCACAACAACATGACGTTACATTAGTGAGTCTTTGCTTGTTATGGTGTGACTATCACTCGGAGAGACTTTCAAAACGTTCATCCACCCGAATACGTCCCACATGACGTTGCATTACTAAGTCTTTGCTTGTTATGGTGTGACTATCACTTGGAGAGACTTACAAAACATTCATGCACCATCCATCCGAGTACGTCCCACAACAGCAGGACGTTACATGACTACTTTGCTTGTCATGGTGTGGCTATCACTCAAAAGAGACTGACACATAAACCACTCTGTTTTAGTGGCGCAATATATCAATATATTTGGCATTAGTCATGTTGGAGCGATGCTTATGGCGCCTCTCTTGGGCTACGTCATTGACCGTCAATTCTCACGCGAAACAACTGATCCCATCGAACCATCGAAAGAAACTGAACGAGAACATCAGAAATTTATGAGAGACATAGAGGCTACTCCTAAGGCGATGGATTTTGTGATCCAATGTTGCCGGAACAGAATATTGAAGTTGAATGATGCTGTTGTTGCAACTGCGTTTGCCTCAGCAATATTTTGTGTTCTCGCGTTAATTCCCAGTCTTATACTACAGGTAACCTTTATTATCTACCTTAAGAATATAACAGTCAATATACTTTACCCGTTCTGATTTGTAGCGAGTCGTGATCTCTGACTGAAGAGACTAACAAATGAAGTCGTGGAATTTCCTCGTTTTGTTTAAACCAAAACAATGGTGGAAATTTATATCGTAATTTCTTTATTATATGAAACGTGTTGAGTAAATTTTAGTTCTTTCAACGTGCTGATGTCATCAGTATCTATAGCAAAACAGACGTCTAAATGTAATCCATTTTGCGGAATAGTTTAGTTTGGAAAGAAGCTTTTTTTGAAATGAAGAATCCGAAGCAGCGTATGATCGATTCTTTTTCTTCTATATTTTTAGATCGTTACTTTTCAGTTCTATATATTTGTGAAAGTTGCCTCAGATACTGTATTCACCAGTATTCTTGTAATTATGTAAGTAATAGAAATCATACTAAAAAAATTTTGTCTTTATGTCATTTCTGGACACTTTACCAGTCTATAAATTAGCGAATATAAAGCTTTTGCATAAGAAAATATCTTGAAATTCTTCTCTAAATAACTCAAATATCATGAATTTGTACAACCTTTGACAAGACACTTTCATTAAATCCATGAAGATGACGGTTTTGCAAAACAGATATACTTCAGTTCTTCTTTAAATGACTCAAATATTATGAATATCTACCATCTCCGACCTTGATATAGAGACATTGATTTTTGCCAGATTTCCACAAAGACACTTGGGCAAGCTATTGGGTTTAGCTTCTTTGATTGGAGCTATCTTTTCTTTGGTTCAATATCCATTGTTTATCGTAATGGAAGTTTGGTTTGATGGGCGAACGTTTCAGGTTTGTAGGCCAGTTTCTCGAAGAAATTTACGAGTTTTTTGACACTAAAATGTAAAGTTCTCCTCGCGCTTTTAGGTCAACGTATTCTTTTGGGTGCTGTGTTTGTTGGCATTCGGATTTCCTCTGTATCTTTGGCGTAAATCGTCAAAACAAGAACCGTATAGTCTAGCTTTAGTTAACGTATAAGATCCATTATGAGGATGGAAGACATGCTACTGGAGTCCTGGAGAGCTAAGTTATTTATCACACTTAACCCACTTGCGAGGCTACGAGGATTTATTAATCCATGCCAGTGACAGTTGAAAATTGAGTTTACATTTATGCACCGAAGTGGTCACTTTTTGGTGTCATTGGTATTAAAAAAAAAGAAACATGAAAAGTCGGAAAAGACTTGTGAAATGGTCGTCACACAGTTTGCAAGACTTGGACAAGCTTCGCCCCAACTCACAAGCTTTAGCCGTAGAGCTGTTGCGACGGGAAATTCAAGAGTTTCAAGAAAAAATCGTCCACATCACTGACTTTTCTCAAGAAAACTTTGTCAGACTTATGTCAATGCTATAAATGTACTGGAATATTTTTATAGCTATTTGGGGTAATTTTATACTTATGGGAACCTTTTCTTATGCATTCTATGGCAAAACGATAGCACACATGCTACATAAAACACGTACACTTCGTAACTTACGCAAAAACTTCAAATATGTTTTGCTATCTAATGAAAGAACTCGAAATTATCTACACATATTTATGCCAATAATTGAATGAATTTAAATAAATTAAAGACTATCCCCAGGGGAAGTTCATCATTTTATGAGAGGAGTTTCCCATCATTCTTATTAGGGGGTTATCCGCATTTATTTCTATATGACTGGATTGCGCGTCCCTATATGTCAGCAGTCAAAATTTTGAAGCCATCGCGGCCATCTTGGTACCATGGTTTCGCTTAACCGCATTGATTTCTATAGAGATTATAAAAGGATAGAGGGGGCATCGACGCATCGTAGTATAATCTTATATATATGTCAGCAGTCAAAAATTTTGAAGCCGTCGCGGCCATCTTGGTACTCCAAATTCGTCATTTTCGCTGGCTTCACTTTTGCAGCCGGATGCGCAATCCATTTATATAGAAATCAATGGTTATCCGTCATTTCTAACAGGTGACTGTGATACCATTTTTTTGTCAGGGGAATCTACCATCATTTGTTTTCGGGAGAGGAGATTGTGAAATTTCAAGCGGAATCACTTCCGCTCATGTGATGGTCACACCGCACACGGTTAAATTAATAAATTTCCAAACAATGAATGGAACGTCTTCTCACTTTAAAATATCAAGGATGAATTTTTTAGTTTTTTTACGGCATGTGTAGCACGTTTCAAGATTTTAATACTGTTTAAAATTGTCCTGTGGTGTACAGAGCGCAAGAAATATGACAGAAATCGAGCGAGCAAGTGACAGAACACCGTTAATACCATCACGGTTTATAACCAGTCGATTGCAAAATGAAGAGATACCCGATTCAAAACCACCTAGAAATATGGCGTCATTTATCGTCGTTGTGGCTTTAGAGCGTTTTACGTATTATAGCATCATGGTGAATTTGTTTTTATTTTTCAAAGACGATGTTTATCGAGTGAATGACAGAAAATATGGTTTTGGAAAAGGTCCTACAGAGGCCATTGTTAGTGTTATGCTTCTTGTTGGCTTGTCTTGGTTATTTTGTGTTCTGGGCAGTTGGCTTAGCGATGCAAGGCTTGGAAAGCTGAAGACGATAATATGGGGTCTCTTCATGTATGCCTTGGGCACTGGCTTGCTTCTTGTGTCGGCGTTTTGTGTAAACAGTGAACTTAAGGATGAAGCAACATCTTATAGAGCTTTGATTGTTTTTGCATCAATCATCATTGCACTAATTGGTGAAGGTGCAGTGAAGGCGAATATTGCTGTATTCGGAGCTGAACAATTGGACAAAAAAGACACAATTAGCACAAGACGTTATTTTAATTTTTATTATTTCTCTATTAATATTGGGGTCTTTTTTGCATTGCTTGTAACTTCGTATATACAGCAGTGGAAAGGGTTCATTATTGGATTTGCGATACCGTTTGCTAGTATCACTCTTGCCTTGCTTATATTTATACTGTCCCAAAAGCGATATGAAACTTTGCCTTGTCGGCAAATTGTAGGCAAAGTTTTTCGTATTTTGAAGGAAGCACAAAAAAACTATAGACGAAATGGTGCTAGGTATGACTTAATATTGTATAAATAAGTTCTAGGAAACAGTACAGCAGGGGGCTTTACTCTTATGAGAAAAATGGACAAATCCTGTTATAGACTCAATTTTGACCCAGGCAAGAAGTCACTTAATCAACGCGGCTGGAGAGAACATATTAGAAGTGGTAAAATTGCAAAATTTGGTCGCGAGAGGTTGTAAAATGTGGGATATATAGTCCTGCAAAGTTTGAAAACTTAGTATATATTTCTGTTACATGTAGAAATTGTTACTGTTTTTCAGCCAAAAATGGCCCAAAAATGGTAACAATTTCTGCATGTAATAGGAAAATTTGGTAAATTTGCAAACTTTGCTGGGCTCTCTTCCTGCATTTAACAACCTTCTGCAACCAAGCTTTGCAATTTTAACGCTTTCTTTTTTCCAGCTGTGCTGATTTACTTCTTTTTGTCTAGATCAAATTTGGCCAGCAATCGGATTTGTCCATTGTTTGTGTTAGGCAGAGTAAATTGTATTTATAGGGCACACTGTTGTACTTTTCCTGTCTATTGATTATATTTAAATATCACTTTTCAGCACATCAGTTGTGGCTTTACAGCAAAAAATGATGTGGCTTGACCATGCCAGAATAAAGTATGGAGGAAGTTATCTTGATTGGGAGGTGGATGAAGTTCGATTTCTGGTTGCAATCATTCCTGTAATGATCTTGTTGCTGCCTTTCCAGACCATTTACAACCAGGTTTGTGATTGAGGAAAATGAGATGACCAAACAACAGTTGTTCTTGACGTCCCTCGGACAAGGCAACGTTCTCGAGGAGCAAGCGAACTTGTTAAGAAACTTGTCCTGGAAAACTTTGAGGAAAACTTGTTCATTTTTCACACAAGCAAGTGAACTTGTGGCAAACGTGTGAAGGAAAACTTGTTTGTTTGTTAATCTAGGCTTTGCTCCAATATTTCTACTTTTTCCTAGATGTATGCAACGTTTCTTCAGCAAGGAATTCATATGAGGATACAGTTTGATAACTTTGATACTTTCCCAGTCGCATGGTTAATTTGTTTTAACGCTGGTACAATCACGGTACTTTTGCCAATCATGGAGAAGTTTGTTTATCCATGCCTAACGAAACGAGGCTACAATATGACTCCTTTGACAAGGATTAGTATTGGTAAGTCAGTAAGTTGTGGTCGTTTAGTCTGTCTAATGGGTTGATAAAATTTAATTATCTGGCAAGTTTTTTTTTTCACTTTCGTAGTACACCCCAATGCATTCTACCTTGATATGTTACTGACTCAACCTAATGCCAGACAATTTTTACTCATTAGGGTAGAATTCTTACCAAGGATCTTAATGCAATGTAGTTAAAATTTTTTTCAATTCAAGGTGTTGCCGTGGCTTGTTTTGCTATAATCACAGCAGGTTTTGTTGATATTTGGGTTGGCAAAGATTTTATGGCAAACAAAACAGTTGTGAACGCAAATGTGAATGGACATGATGTAACAGCTGCTGATCTATCTGTCCTCTATCAGGCACCTCAATATTTTCTTATTGGAGTTAGTGAAATCTTTGCATCTGTTGGTGGTAAGTGTCAATATTTAGTCTAATAATTTGGTAGTAATACCTGGGTGCCTATTCTGGTTAACATAATTATATGTCCTGGTACTATTTACGAAATAACTGCCTGATGATGGTAAAAAACCATGATCTCATACAATAAACTCAGGAAGAGTTCGTTTCATTGATAAATTAGATTATTAGAAATGAGGGTTTATTGACTCCTGTAGCAATAGTCTTGGACTTGTAAAATCTTTTGTCTACTGAAGATTTTTTTCTTCATTCCTCACTGATAATTATAATGGATAGTCAGCAATGCAAGCAAACCAGATTTAAGGATTTGAAAACCATATTTACTCATTTTTGCACTGCCCTGGATGAGCACTATCCTGAAAGAAGCGCTGCACGCAAATTGTTTTCTTAAGACTTTATTGTTCAAGGAGCAAATATAAATGAACAATGCTAAAAATTAAGTCAACTTCTATAACAATGTTTTATAGTTTGTGTTGTGGTTCTTGCTGTCATTTACAAACAAAAGTGGTTAAAAAGCACCACCTTCAAAAGAGCGTGGCACTCTCGACTAAGTGTAGGTGGTTTGCAATCACGTGATTTTTAACCAAATGACGGGCAAGCCACAAGTTTGTCGACGTTTTACTCCATTTTGAGTAGATTGTGCAACAGTAAATTGAAAAGAGATCAAAGCTTTATGTCTTTGACTACTGTTTAAGTCAACTGAACTGTTTTCAACGGCCCTTTTTGACATGCTTACCCGTCATCTAAAATCTCAAAATCACGTGATTGAAAACAACCTATTGTATTTGGAACACTGAAGAGTTGAAGATTGCCGTGCGGCTTAAATGAGTAAATGCAGTAGTGCAAGGACTTGAACATTTGCTTTGCATTACCCCTTGCTTTGGCTTGCAGCAATGCTGTCATTACTATGGATGTTTTCTACTTTTTACTGAACTCTAGGTCTGGATTTTGCCTACCGAAATGCGCCACGTTCCATGCAAAGTATGGTGATGGCATTATATTTTACTGGTCATTCTTTGGGCTCACTGCTTGGTGTAGGTTTACTTGAGTTGAGCAAAGCGTGTGGACTAGTTCATTACAAAGGGCATGGTAGTGATGAACAGAAATACTATGATGTGACTTACTACTTTTTCCTCCTTGGCGGGCTGATGTTGTTGTCCTGGATTGTTTTTATCATTTATGTAGAGCGGAATAGAAAAAAGCGATTGAAGTTACCTAGAACTCGAATGTTTATAGACCACAAAATTTCTTCACCACCTGACATAGATGCATGCAATGAAAGCTTGTGTAATAATAGGTAATCTCAGCTAGTCATTGAAGAGATATTCTGAATGTTAGCAAGCATTTCATGATTGACGACATGATGTAAGCCTAAGGGCTTGCAGGTGGATGTTCTACTTTGGGGTATGCACAGATTATTAAAATTAAATTGTAAAGTACAATGAATTTTAATATTGTATATACATGGTTTGGACGAAAACGTTAATATATTATGGACCACACATGACACATCATTGCACTTAATATAAATAATTACTACATTATAAATTAGCATTTAAATTAATATTTTCTAAACAGGATTTTTGGCTCTACTTTATTGTTGCTTTGTCTCCACTGACTGAAAAGATCGCGGGCTTCTATGTTTATAATTCAATTAGGAGGGGGGAGCGCCGAAAAAGCATGAAAACTTTTAAGAAACTCAGAAACAATTTTTTTTAGGTCACTTTAGACACCACAAACGAAAACTGTAACGTATCTTAAAGTCATTAGCGGAATTTAGCGCTTTAATTTTTAAAATTTTCTAAAAAAACGAATTTGTAGCTCAAAACAATTGATCACGTGCCAAAAATGTGGGCAAGCTTGCAAAGGCACTGGTACTTAGCCTGTTTAAGACCACGTTTGGAAAACGTGAACTTGTCAAAATAGTGCAAGGATCTCTTCGAATTTCACTCAAATGATCTAATATTGAGGTACTTTCTCTTTCTCTATTGTGTGTTCATTATTTAATCTTGTACATGAAGCTTAATTTCTGCTATTTTTGTGCTTTTAAACAGAATTTTTGGCAGTTTTTGTTCGGGCATTAATCCAAGATGGCGGCTTACCTGGCCCCTGGAGCTGAGATAACCGAGGAAAAACTACAGGAAAAAGGTGAAAATGCTTTCAAAAGAGAACTCAGATAGTTTATAGTCGAAAACAGTATCCGTCTAGAGGGAAAATCGTGTAGTAGATTGAAAGATAAAGAAATTAAATTTATTATTGTGTAAAGAGGTATAAACAGCGCCAGTTTGCATCATTAAATTGTTCTAGCAGTTTGCACTATCAAAGTGTCTGTGATCAAAATAGGAATTTTTCACAAGGAAATTCGATGTTCTGAAAAATTTGTAAGAAATATCAAGGGGCTAATGCAATTTAACGGACACCTTACGATGCTGACCATCCAAAAAACATAATTTTAGATCGCGAACACTGAGCCTACAAACCAACCTTGCCCTAACCTGGTGTCCGCTAAACTGCATTCTAGCGAATTTCAAAGTGAAGTACTTCAGTGTTGAGTACTGTATATGTTCCCTTAAATATTTTTAGCAAATCCTTGAAAACTTCGGATATACCTGTACGAAAATTTCCACTTTGATCACAGAAACTTTGACAGTGGAAACTGGGCCTAAGAAAGGAAGGTGGCAAAAATGGTTGCTGTGCAAATATAGCATTTGGAGCACCCCATTGCATGAGTGGCTTAGTAATAAAATCTCTGTCTACCAGTGCATGTTGTTAAATAGGCCGTGATTGTCAGACAGAGTAAAATAACAAAGTAAGCTACATTACAATGCATTGTATCTTGATGGGTCTATATAAGATATTTTCTGTATAAATTTGTAGCTCGGAAATGGCAGCAATTACAGTCAAAGCGATACAGCGAGAAACGAAAGTTTGGTTTCGTGGAAGCTCAGAAAGAAGACATGCCTCCAGAACATGTCCGAAAGATAGTCCGCGACCATGGCGATATGACTAGCAGGAAATACAGACATGACAAGAGAGTTTACTTGGGGTAAATTGATTAATAGATAACTAAACAGATGGTTCATCTATAGTTGCTGGGCAGCACGAGCCGAAGTGTATAACTATTTACATTGCTTTTCTAATGTATACAGTCTATATAAATGCTTTGAAATTTCCATTTTTACAAGAGATGTATAATTTGACTGTTTATAAACTTTTTTAGAGCATTAAAATATATGCCTCATGCACTTCTTAAGTTACTGGAGAACATGCCAATGCCGTGGGAACAGATAAGAGATGTTAAAGTTTTATATCACGTAACTGGGGCTATAACGTTTGTGAACGAGATACCCTGGGTTGTTGAACCTGTTTATATTGCTCAGTGGGGGTAAGTATTGAAAGCAGAGGAGGAAATTTCACCCTGAAATCTGTGATAAAATCTTGTTTTGAAATTGATCAAGAACTTGAAAATAATTTGACGAAAGCTTAAAACAAGTTGTACCCAAAATCCTTTGCATAGAACCATGTGGATCATGATGAGACGAGAGAAACGTGACCGTCGCCACTTCAAGAGGATGCGTTTCCCTCCATTTGACGATGAAGAGCCACCTCTAGACTATGCTGACAATATTCTTGATGTTGAGCCTTTGGAGGCTATTCAGATAGATCTTGACCCTGATGAAGACTCACCTGTTTATGACTGGTTTTATGATCACAAACCACTTGTTGACACAAAGTAAGCAAACGTTTCTTCTTCAAATTAATCTTTTTTGATGCCTGATGTGCTAAGAATTGGAAACTGGTGTTCAACTTTCGTGCAGCTTTTGTTTACAAATATATTACTGCTGCCAGCTCTAGATTTAGTTCTAGTGATTCAGTCGTCAGGACTGATCAAAGCTTGCCATTTTGTAAAGCAAAAATTCGTAAAAACTTTTTTTAGATATGTAAATGGCTCAACCTACAGGAAGTGGAATCTGACACTGCCAATGCAATCGACTTTGTATCGTCTTGGAAACCAGCTTCTCTCAGACCTTGCTGATGGGAACTTTTTCTATCTGTTTGATATGAAAGCATTTTTCACTGCAAAAGCATTGAACATTGCCATTCCAGGAGGCCCAAAGTTTGAGCCATTGGTTCGAGATGTGAGCAAAAATGATGAAGACTGGAACGAGTTCAATGATATCAACAAGATTATAATTCGACAGCCAGTTAGAACGGAATATCGTATCGCATTTCCATATCTATACAACAGCTTGCCCTTCAAAGTTCATCTCTTGTGGTAGGTAAAAGTTTGGGTTATGTTGCTAGTTTTCTTGGTTAAATGTTAAAAAGAAGTGTGCTACTGGATCTTTTTAGTTTTTCAGCGCAAAACTGTCTGATTAACAAGTAGCGCTAGCTTTTAGATAGCTTACGCAATTACTTTTGTTACAGTTACCTATTAAGTGGCATAAGTCACACCCAGTTGAGTAAAATTATCTGCATGGCATTGGACTGAAGTAGGATTCATTGGTGTACATTGTCACTCAGTGGGTTGACAAGAAACTTAATGTCAAATACTCTACAGTGTGTTTCAAAAAAAACGGAACACTGTAGGTATTACATATTAGTCAGATGCATAAATTATATGTTAATGAAATTCAAATTAGTGTAATGCATTGAAACTTGAAAGCCTTGCGGTCCCATAGGTAAAGTTTTTATTAATTTACAACGTAGAAATACTAAACGTTTATGCATGGCCGTGCCGTTCAACGTGCCCTCCATTTCTGTCCTGACTCCTGACACAGTGTTGCTCGCTTTTGCAAGTCCCGCATTACATTTCTTATCATTCTCACACTGGTTTGCCGTTTGTCCTGCCACAAGGGGCAGATGGCCAAAGGGGGACAATCAGAGTTCCGTCCTCGCCACCATGCCGCATGTGTTGAATCACCTTAGGGATAAGGTATGGGGGAGGGAATAACCAGTTCACCTCACCTGACCAGTCAGCTGTAAAGGCATCAACCTGTTCTGTGAATGGGTTCAAGTACCTACTGCAAAATCTGGGCACCTGTCTTGTCTGAAAGGATGAGAACCTGTCCACAGTATGCGGTCCCCACACTATGTCCAACGCAGCAAAGTAAGTTGGATTGAGCATATAGTCGTCGATGTCGCACTGGCGTGATAACTGATCAGCCTCCTGGTTAAATTCTCTTGGGATCCACTCTGCCTGCAGCCGCACCCCAAATTGATGACACAACCGATATATGGCTACTGCTTCCTTGTGAAGTTCGCTGTTCCGACTGCCCACCTGCAGTATGTTCACCACGTTTTGATTGTCGGTCCTATGACGTACTTCTTTTCCTTGCATATCTGGGGCAAATGACTCCAATACCAGGCAGGTAGCTCGTAGTTCTCTCCAGGTGGAACTTTTAAGTTTCTCCTCGACTGACCAACATCCCATGGTGGTCTTTCCCCCAAGTTCAATGCTGTAACCTCCCCAGCCTGTATCGCTTGCGTCTGAGTATGTGAGGATCTCCGGTTTAGGATTGACCCACCATATTGGCTGACCATGACATACCCCAAAATTGGCTGTCCAAAACACGATTTCCTGCCTTGCCTCATCGTCCAGTTTGTTGCGCTCTCCCCAGGACTTGGCTTGCATAATGAATCTGTATAAACCCCGTGTCCATAGGCGGGCGACTGGTCCCAATGCCAAGCCCATAGATACTATAGTGCCCGTTATTTGTGCTATGTCCCGTGCTGATGACTTCGGAGACTGGTTAATTCGCTTCAGCATTTTCTGTAAGCAGATAATCCTACGTTCTGGCACTTGAAAATACCCATTCGTCAAGTCTACTAGGAAACCCAATACCTCCCCATTTTGAGACGGTTCCCATATGGATTTGTCTGGATGCCACAAAAACCCACTGTTATCCACGTTGCATTTAACCCGTTCTGAAATTTCTCTTGCTGTTTCTTTTGTTGGGCCCCCACCAATACCATCGTCTAAATATGTAAATATTCTAATGCCCTGTCCACGCCAATGCTTTACCAATGCCTTTTGAATCTTGGTGAAAACGTACGGGGCTGTCGCCAGGCCAAATGGTAAGACAGTAAAAACAAAATATTTTTTTTTTGGTGTGACCAAAAACCCATGTGAATGCCAAATATTGTTGGTGTTGTGGGAGAATATCTACATGATGGTACCCAGACTTGTAATCAAATTTAAAGAACCAGTCTCCGCCTCCAAATATATCTCTAAAAGTTCTCAAATCCTCATATTTAAATTGGTGCACTTTCAGGAAACTGTTCACAAACCATAAGTCTAGAATTAACCGTTCTTTGTCTTTGTTAGATACAACTCCCAGTGGTGATATAATGCATGCTCCATTTCTTGGCACTTCTTTGATACACCCTGTAGCTAACAAACGCTGTAGTTCACTAGTCACGAAAACTTCATTGTTTTTTGCTGAACTATGATTCTCAAATTCCTCAGCCTGTGGTTGTTCAGCGAATGGTAGTGCATACCCGTCACGAATAATGTTTAACACCCAGTTTGAAGCCCCAATTTGTTCCCAGAAAGAAATGTGTGCCCTCAACCGACCTTTGACCCCTTCATGTGGGACTAAATCACTGTTGAAACTGTTATTGAAATAGTCTAACTGTATATCGTCATTTCCAGAAGTGTCTAAAATTGTGTAACTGTTTGTTGCCATGCATTTTTCTTCACAAGTTGTTTTTAACTTGGTGTGGGTTTTCTGAATTGTTCTTGCAAAACCGTGCGAGGTGTCCTGGACGCCCGCAACGAAAACAATTACCCTCTTTTGTGAAGCCCGCGCTGCCTGATCGTTTCAGAACGATTCGATTATTTGTACTGGTTTCGTTTCGATTTGTGTCACCCGCAGCAACACGCATACCCATAGGTTTTGCCATCCTCGAGGCTTTTCTCTTCTCTTCTTTCAATGCTTTACCCTCTTTGACTGCGCGCCGAATGCGCTTCTCGTCATCCGAATCGCTGGCTAGTGGCTCTTCAATATAACACTCCACTGTTTCCCAACCAAATTTCTCCGCTAATTTTATATGTTTATTCCGTTCACAAATGAGATTCTTACCTTCAGTTAGGGCTTGATCGCGTTCCTCATCATCCGAGACCTCGAGCGCGGTCTCGATCTTGTTCAAAACCTTATAGTTAAACTCGTATTGGGTTTTGTTTCGCTTATATTTGAACTCTGGGACTGGCGAGCGTTCGCGCTTTCGTGTGACTCGTTTTCCTGTAGCTTTCACTTCGTCTTCGAGGGCTTTTAGTCGGCGATCTGTGTCTTTGTTGAGTGCCAGCAGCTCTTTAGCCCAGCCAGGAGTTTCTTCAGCGGTCTCCGCTCGCCTCGATCTTCTTTCTGAACGCCTGTTCGGTGTTGATTGATCGTCCTGAGTCACCGAAGGTGAACGATAGCTTCGACTGGTATCCTCGTAATGGCGCGAATCGTCGGACCGTCTATCGCGACGTTTCGTGTCAGCTGGGCTTTCATTGTGCGCCTCTAAACGTCGAAGAGCGGCAGGTTTTCTACTGCCCATCCCGGTGATATGTTTTTCGTTTAGTTCGCGGAAAAATTCGAAATAAAGGCACTGCTAAAAAATTTTTATACAGTTGCGGTATGCAAAACACTAAAAAGTACTGGAGTCACATGTCATGTGAGTATATCATGTGACCTGACATAGGGCACCCCAGTGTGAGAAACCCGTTTCTCGCTTATTTCGTTAACTCAGACAGCGAGAAACTCCAATTGTCCTCTTATCATTCTTTCACTTGATGTTTATCCGAGTTAACATCGCAACAATTAAGTTCGAGATAGCTAAACTCTAGCAAAATGCTAAGGAATGGCATGGTCGGACTAAATAAACAGGAGATATTTCTTAAGTTGGCTGGAAATTCTTTTAAAAGACGTTTAATGATTTAACTTTTCCTGCCTTATTCCTTACCCATGGGAGACGCAAGGCTTTCAAGTTTCAATGCATTGCACTAATTTGAATTCATTAAAATATATTATGTGCATCTGACTAAATTTGCAATGCCTACATAAATCAGTGTTCCGTTTTTTTTGAAACACACTGTAGTTAACCTGTCAAATGAATATGCCATATGATGCCATTGTTATCCGTATTATTGTTATTATTATTGAGTCTCACTTTGTCGAGTAAACTTGTCTGAATTTACCAGAGTTTGTATTGCTCTTGTAATTAATGCCATTCTTAAAGTTAAAGCCAATGCATTCGGGGACATGCTGCTACAGTTATTTTAGTATTGTTTGTTGTATTGGCAATATTAAAGTGAGGTTGAAGTTGTGCAAGAACTATCATTGAGATATATCATTAGTTCTGCTTATTTAAACCTACATGTCTTTTAGACTTTGTCATGAATATTGGGATCGTAAAATTGTGTTGATGTTTTTAGGTATCATTATCCAACTGTTGTTTATATCAAGACAGAGGATCCGGATTTACCTGCATTTTATTTTGATCCCTTAATCAATCCAATTTCACATCGGCATGCTGTCAAGGTATGTTTTTAAGGCATATTAGAGGCTCAGTTGTATTAGTTTTTACTAACCTAGAGCAGTGATAATGTGTGATGTTAAACTGGAGTATTGAAACGTTTCCTCGTGATTTGTACCCTCTTGATAAAATGCTTTCTTTTCACTAAACCAGAGTAATGATTATATGGGATAAAGGTGGGATATTATGGGATAAAGGTGGTGTGTTGAACAGTTGGGTTGAGAATTGTTACTTCTTCCTAGATGTTACATTTATTTTATTAATCAAGAGTACCGGTAGTGCTTATGTGTAAAAAACACATTAGACTGAAGTGCCAAAGCTTTTAATTGCATTCATTTTACTAAACTGGAGTTGTTATAATGTGCGATGAAGACATTTTCAAGACTGGAGTGTTGAAAGGTTGGGTCGTGAAATGCAACTTAGCAAGTTACATTCATTTCACTAAACTACAGTTGTGGTGATGTGTCATAGGGATGCTAGACTGGAGGGGGAAAACATTAGGTTACAATGGACCAATTGCATAATGAACAAAATTTCGAAAAATCTTGAGCTAGGAATGTTCATTACTACAGCATGAAAGAGCATTCTGAAGTTAGTAAATTTGCAAAGTTTGGTTGTAAAATGCTGTAAAATGTGAAAAATATAGCCCTGGGAAGTTGGCAAATTTTGTATATTTTTGTATTACGGGTAGAATTATGTAACTAAAATAGTTACCGATATTCGCGTGTAGTACAAAGTATACAAAATTTGCCAATTTCGAAGGCCTGTGTTTTCCGTCTTTTAAAGCATTTTCCAACCAAACTTTGCATTTTTACTAGATTTAGGATACTCTTTCATCCTGTGGTATTGAATTTTCCTAGCTCAATTTTTTTCGTAAGAATGTCCATTATGGAATTGGCCCATTTAGTGACAGCCTTTTTTATACCATGTTATGTAATAATAGAGTGCTGAGCCTCTGCCAGAAGAAGATGATGAGTTTGAACTCCCTGAAGACTTTCAACCATTTTTACAAGAAACACCATTATACACAGACAATACAGCAAATGGTAGGTTTTTCTGAAGAAGCATTTTGTAATGGTACATTTAAACTGGTATACCTTTTTTCGTTTAGGCATCGCTTTGCTTTGGGCTCCTAGACCTTTTAATATGCGAGCAGGCAGAACAAGACGAGCCCTCGATATTCCACTTGTTAACTCATGGTAAGACATATTTGTTCATATGAAAAACAAGATAACAACACCATTACAGTGACTGACTTTGAAAAACATCTTGCAGTCTGGCATTTTCTAATTGTAACGCTTCTAGTCAAATCTAGATCTTTCTACTTTATCAAAAGCTAGATGTCAACGAGCTTACAGTGGCTGATCTTCAAAACAAAACTTGGCAGTTATAGATTCTTTCTAGCATTCGTAGTCGAACTAAAGCTCTCTGTGAACTTTGTTTATATAATATTTCTTCATATCTGTGATTTCTTTTCAGGTATCAAGAGCATTGTCCTGCAAATCATCCTGTGAAAGTTCGAGTTTCATATCAAAAACTTCTCAAATGTTTTGTTTTGAATGCGTTGAAACACAGACCACCAAAAGCACAGAAGAAACGGTCAGTTAAGTAGTTAATGAATGCGTCTAAAATACCTATATTAACAGCTTGTAAATCTATACTAAAATTGAAGTTTTTGCGTAAGAAAGTGAATCAAATATTTTAAATTTATACAATTCGTAACCTTGATGTGGACACTTTAAATCAGTGAAGAGGAAGATTTCGTATGCGAATATAACTTGCAATTTTTTAAAAAATGTCTCAAATAATTTAAATATACACAGTCCGTGACCTTTATATTCGACACTCTAGGGCCATAAAATTGAAGTTTTTGTGCGGATAGATGTGTCGCAATTCTTCTTAGAATGATATTAAATAAATACTGTAGAATGTAGATATGTACAATCCCTGACCTTGATGTCAACAATTTGAAATCAGACGTAGCTATGGAACTGTCTCTCTTCTTTTCTTTAGCTATTTATTCCGGTCATTCAAATCAACGAAATTCTTCCAATCTACAACTTTGGACTGGGTCGAAGCCGGTTTACAGGTTTGCCGCCAAGGTTATAACATGTTAAACCTGTTAATCCATCGTAAGAACCTGAACTACCTGCATTTGGATTACAACTTTAATCTTAAACCAGTTAAAACCCTCACAACAAAAGAGAGAAAGAAATCGCGTTTTGGAAACGCGTTCCATTTGTGTCGTGAGATATTGAGGTTAACGAAGTTAGTTGTTGATTCACATGTACAATACCGCTTGGGAAATGTCGATTGTTATCAGGTAAGAGTTCTTTGTTGAAAAGCACTTTACCACACAAGCAAGTGAACTTGTCAAGAAAATTGCCAAGGAAAACTTGTTCGTCGTGCACATGAGCAGTATTTCATCAGCAATTTTATTACGTTTATAATGCCACAATTTTCTCAAGGGGTGATAAGTTACGTTTGCGACTCTCCAAAGATTTGTTAAATGATTTTCTACTCAATAATTTCGCGTTTCATATGATATTTTCCGCATTTAATCTTGTGCCACGCCTGGCGGCCGCCATCTTGGATTAATACGCTTGAAAAACTACAGTCTGTAGTTTTGAAGTTTGGAAATTGATTTGGTGACGCTAGTGGTCGTTAAATCTACGTGCATTTTTTCCTGTTTAGTTGGCTGATGGCCTTCAATACGTATTTGCTCATGTTGGTCAACTCACTGGCATGTATCGTTATAAATACAAGTTGATGAGGCAGATAAGAATGTGTAAAGACTTGAAACATCTTATATATTACAGATTTAATACCGTAAGTATTCTGTACAACTTGACGAAGTTGTTTTGTTATATGATATAATAATAGTATTGGTAGGCCCGTGTAGTATGCGATGTTTCTACACCTGGCTGCAATTTCACCATATTTAGTAGTCAATGAGGTGAGTTCATTTATTTTCCTGTTCACCAGGGCCCCGTTGGCAAAGGTCCAGGTTGCGGATTCTGGGCTCCAGGCTGGCGAGTCTGGTTATTCTTCCTCCGTGGCATTGTCCCACTCTTGGAGCGATGGCTCGGTAACCTGCTCGCCCGCCAATTTGAAGGACGTCATTCAAAAGGCGTGGCTAAAACTGTTACTAAGCAACGAGTAGAGAGTCACTACGATTTGGAGTTGAGAGCTGCAGTCATGCATGATATTCTTGATATGATGCCCGAAGGAATCAAACAAAATAAAGCCAGGACTATACTACAACATCTTAGTGAAGCTTGGCGATGTTGGAAAGCTAATATTCCTTGGAAGGTGAGCAAATGTTCTTGAGGCCCGTTTACACAGGCGATTTATGCTGCGACTTTTCGCCTGTTGAACGATGTGACGTATTGGATTACTGGCGACTATACTTGCTCCAGCAATTGTGCCAATGATTCGTCAGTCAACCTACTCGATCACATACGCTAAAAGGAGAAAAGTCTTATGTTACAGACATAAGATATAGATGAATACAGATAGGTCACTTGTGTCGGATATTTTGAATTTTTGTGGCCGTGCATATCGCATTATGTAAACAACCAATCGGAGGCTTTGTTTGAATGACCAAGTGTAAACGAGCCTTTAAAAGTTTCACCTGTGACGGAATCCAAATGTCCTTTCTAGGTTCCAGGACTTCCAACGCCAATTGAGAACATGATATTACGTTATGTAAAAGCAAAAGCTGATTGGTGGACCAACACAGCTCATTATAACAGAGAAAGAATCAGACGTGGCGCCACTGTTGATAAAACTGTTTGTAAGAAGAATTTAGGAAGATTGACTCGTCTTTATCTCAAGGCCGAACAAGAGCGTCAGCATAATTACTTGAAGGTAAACATATATCTCTAATTGAAGAAGTTTTGCGCATTAAAGAACTTTAAAGTTCCTCTGTCAAGGTCAGGGATTGTTGATACACACAATAATTGAGTCGCCTAAACAGGAATTGCAATCATCTTATGCTAACACTTCGTTTTCATTGGTTCAAAATGTCGGTGTCAAAATCGTGGATTGTATATATTTATAATATATGGGTTATTTAAAGAAGAATTGTAATATGTCTTCTTACAAAAAAGGCTCATTTTCATTGATTTATAGAGTCTATATATCAAGGTCAGGGATATTACATATTAATATTGGATTACTTAAAGAAAAATTGAAATATATCGTCTTATAAAAAAGGGGTCATCTTCCTTGACTTGTAGTGTATAGCAAGGTCAGGGATTGCACATACTTGTAATGCTTGAGTCTTATAAAGACGATTTGTAATATATAGTTTAAAGTAAAAACCTCGTCGTCATTGATTTGAAGTGTCTAAATCAAGATGTGATTTTATGTAAATTGTTTTAGGATGGTCCGTATATTTCTGCTGAAGAAGCAGTTGCCATATACACGACAACAGTTCACTGGCTAGAAAGTCGTAGATTTTCTCCGATTCCATTCCCACCTCTCTCGTACAAACACGACACGAAACTCCTGATCCTCGCTTTGGAAAGATTGAAAGAAGCTTATAGGTACTGCTTTTGAAGACGCACCTTTTGAACGATTGATTTTAGTGTAGACAAAGCTTGATAAGTTGAATCAAAATAATTATATGGTTCTTTAACTGATAGTATTCATCGAATAAACTTGTTTCCATCCTTCAAAGTGATTTCATCAATCTAATTTAACATTAAGAATAGCGAGATTATATTTCTGTATTCATGGTTTTCTTTATTTTTTTCTAGCGTGAAAAGTCGTTTGAATCAGTCTCAACGAGAAGAACTGGCATTGATTGAACAAGCTTACGATAATCCTCATGAAGCTTTGAGTAGAATCAAACGTCATCTACTCACGCAGAGAGCTTTTAAGGAGGTATTTTTTAATCAGGGATTTTGCATATTGAAGGAGAATGGACAAATTCCATTATGGACGAAACTTTGATCGAGGCAAAAAGAAGTAAATTCATCTACGCAGCTGAAAAGAACATATTAGATGGAGTAAAATGACAAAGTTTGGTCGCGAAATGTTGGAAAATGCGGGAATGATAGCCCTGCGAACTTTGCAATTTTAGTATATATTTTTTATGAGTTTGCTTCTTTTTACCTCGAGCTTAGTTTGTAATGGGATTTGTTCCTTGTAATAAATATTTGTCTTCATCAAAGTCAGGGATTTTAACTACATACGGTGTATATTAATTTTTGTGTAGATCGGAATTGAATTCATGGACCTCTACAGTCATCTGATTCCAGTCTACGATGTTGAACCGCTGGAAAAGATCACGGACGCCTATCTTGATCAGTACTTGTGGTACGAAGCTGATAAGCGAAGGTTGTTTCCCCCCTGGGTGAAACCTGCCGACACAGAACCACCCCCCTTGCTTGTGTACAAATGGTGTCAAGGTTTGTCAGGATATTTTTAGAAATTTCCAATCATGCCTCAAACCGTCCCTAGTTTCTCCTGAATATCCACAATCAATATATTCATGCGAAATAGTAACTCTCCAGTCGAAAAACAAGTTCCAAAAATTTTTCAAACTTTTCACCCCTCTTTTATTTTCAGTTGGATATTTACAGACCAGGGCTTTCTGTGTATTTTTATATAATATTTCTTGTTCAGGAATAAATAATCTTCAAGACGTGTGGGAGACTGGTGAGGGTGAATGCAATGTGATGATGGAAGCTCAATTTGAAAAACTTTACGAGAAAATTGATCTGACTTTGCTCAACAGACTGTTACGTTTGATTGTTGATCACAACATTGCCGATTATATGACCGCTAAAAATAACGTCGTAATTAATTATAAGGTGAGTGTAAGATAGTTTGAGAAAGTTTTCAATGAAATCGACTTGTCTATTGTATGCACAAGCAAGTGAACCAGTGGCGGACACTTCACAAAATATTGAGGGGGCCTGAGGCCACATTTTGAACATATATGCTCAGAAAAATTGTGGCAAAATTTTTGTGTGTTAATTTACATGTATACTGTGCCATCTGAAGGCAAAGATAATAGCAGAATTCAAATATTAATATGGCAACTTCATCAAATAGCTGTA
Source organism: Phenganax subtilis (assembly GCA_025434845.1). NCBI lineage: Eukaryota > Metazoa > Cnidaria > Anthozoa > Malacalcyonacea > Clavulariidae > Phenganax > Phenganax subtilis. The sequence continues at coordinate 32,453 of JAOBYK010414235.1, forward strand.
TTTTCTGATATTTGGTACATTCTCTCGAAATTATTGAGGGGGCTCAAGCCCCCCCTGCCCCCCCCCCCAAGTGTCCACCACTGAAGTGAACTCGTCGAGAAACTTTTCATGGAAAACTTGGTAGTCATAAACACGAGCAAGTGAACTCGTCGAGAAAACTTCTCAAGGAAAATTTGTTTGTCTGTAGCTAACTATCTGGCTGTGGACACGATAACGTTTTTGAGCGTTTTCGTTTGTGTTTTCATTTAAAAACGGATGCTAACACTAACAATTTAGGACAGATACTGCAGCCAATTTAATATATTGAAAATATTTTCCCTTGGAAAGTGTTAACTAAGCGTTAAAACGATAAACGAGACACATACGTTTTTGGAAACGCTTGAAAACGGCGCTCGTGTGCACGTAGCTTAAATTATCATATTTGAGGCATGTCAATATTTTTTCAGGATATGAATCACACAAATTCCTATGGTATCATCCGTGGTCTGCAGTTTGCTTCATTCATCGTCCATTATTATGGTCTAGTATTGGATCTATTGATGCTTGGTTTGCAACGAGCAAGTGAAATGGCAGGCCCACCTCAAATGCCAAATGATTTCCTGACTTATCAAGATACACAGACAGAATCATCTCATCCCATTCGCCTGTATTCGCGCTATGTTGACCGTATACACGTCTTTTTCAGGTAATACAAACAGATTGTTTATATTGTTAAACCAGAATGGCGATTTCTTGAAGACAATAGATATATATAGTCACTGAAGATATATTTTGGAGACTTGACTAAAGTATTTGTTCTATCTCTTTGTTCATGTTTGTGCAAACTTGTGCTTGGTGAAGATATAGTTATTGGATATATGGTGTGAAGATTTCACCAAAGTCTTTGTTTCTCTCTTTTTGTTCATGTTTTGACAATACAAACTCTAGATGAGATTTTGATCTTTTATGTTCTATTAGGTTCACAGCTGAAGAAGCCCGCGATCTTATTCAGCGGTATCTCACGGAGCATCCAGATCCTAACAATGAAAACATTGTCGGATACAACAACAAGAAATGCTGGCCTAGAGATGCCCGGATGAGACTCATGAAACACGATGTAAATCTTGGGCGTGCTGTGTTTTGGGACATGAAGAACCGACTCCCTCGTTCTGTTACAACACTGGAATGGGAGAACAGTTTTGTTTCTGTGTACAGGTAAAAATGTTGACTTTAAAATTGTCTATGTGAAAGTCAGGGATTGTACATATTCATAATATTTGAATCATTTAAAGACGCATTATAATAGATCTTCTTGTACAAAATGATCATCGTAATGGATTTGAAGTGCCTGTAGCAAGAAGACTTGCAGTTTATCTTCTTTTACAAAAACTTCGTGTCCGTGGATTTAAACTGTGTATATCACATTTATGCGTAAGAATATATATATTCCAATTCTTAAAATGACATAAGTATTATAAATATTTACAAGTGGTAGCATTGACGTTTTCGTCATTAGAGGATAATACAGGTTGTTATCATTCACGAGATTTTACGATTTCAGATGACGGGCAAGTACATTAAAAATTTTAAAGTAGACGTTGAAAACATCTCTTTTGACTGCAAAGATAGTTTACGACAAAAAAGTTCCATCTTTTTTAAAGTTTTCTTGTACAATCTGCTCGTCAACGGCGTAGTTTGCTTGCCCGTCAATCGTCATTTGGTGTTAAAATCTCAAGTGATTGCGAGTAATCAGTATTGTTTTATATAATACTACTTTTATCGTTTTTTGTTACAGCAAAGACAATCCTAACCTACTGTTTGACATGAGTGGGTTCGAGTGCAGAATTTTGCCGAAATGTCGAACAAGTTTCGAAGAGTTCACGCATCGAGACGGAGTCTGGAATCTACAGAATGAGGTCACAAAAGAACGGACTGCTCAGTGTTTCTTACGCGTCGATAATGATTCGTTGCAGAAATTTCATAATCGCGTCAGGCAGATTCTCATGGCCTCTGGTTCGACAACTTTTACCAAGATCGTTAATAAATGGAACACGGCTCTGATTGGTTTGATGACGTATTTCCGGGAGTCTGTTGTTAACACACAAGAGTTGCTGGATCTGCTGGTGAAATGTGAAAATAAGGTGAGTGATTAGTTGTATATTTTATTGTATATATCCCACAACGTCATTACATTGCACTGTAATCTTGCTTCTCACGATGTAACTATCATTGGAGGGACTGGGCACTTTAAGATTGACGTTTACGGCGAACGGCGAATTTTAAATCACATTTCATTGTAATATCAACAGTTTTTTAGAGCGAAGTAGCCAAACCACGCTTCAATTCATTATATAGGTCCCGTAACATGGAACAACTCAGTGACATAGTTCACTTTCAAATACGACTTAAACTTTGCCGTTTGCAATCAGCGGTTCGCCGTAAACGTCAATCTTAGGGTATCTAATAACTAAACATTCACCCACCCACGTACATACGTCTCACAACAACATGACGTTACGCTGATATAAATTTGCTTTGTTTTTTTCAGATTCAAACTCGTATCAAAATTGGTCTCAACTCCAAAATGCCAAGTCGTTTTCCTCCCGTAGTGTTCTACACGCCCAAGGAGCTGGGGGGTCTGGGAATGTTATCCATGGGTCACGTGCTTATCCCGCAGTCTGATTTGAGATGGTCACAACAAACTGATGCTGGGATCACTCATTTTCGCTCTGGTATGAGTCACGATGAAGATCAACTCATTCCAAATTTGTATCGGTGAGTTCTTCTCGGTGATAAATTAATTAAGCGTTTGAATTAGGTCAGAAGCCAGTTATTCTTAAATTTTATTTTCTTTCACGGCAAAGTATTTTCTCATAACAATATCCCACTTGTTTTAAACTTCCTCCTGAATTGCTCTGTGTACAAAATAGAAAAGTTTTAAGTTCCGTCTTGCTGTTTTCCTTTTCCAGTTATGTTCAACCGTGGGAAAGTGAATTCATAGACTCTCAGCGAGTGTGGGCTGAGTATGCATTGAAACGACAAGAGGCAAACGCCCAAAACAGGTGTATATTGACAATTTACGTGCAACACACATTCGTGTATTTCTCATGAAATTTCTTTATGTATTAAATGTATGTGTGTATAATTTTTCTTATATTAGGCGTTTGACGTTAGAAGATCTCGAGGACTCGTGGGATCGAGGCATTCCTCGCATTAATACTCTTTTTCAGAAAGACAGACATACCCTCGCTTACGATAAGGGATGGAGGGTCAGAACTGACTTCAAACAATATCAAGTAAGGAAATATCAGTACATACGCGTATCAATTCTTGGATTTGTCTGGTATGTTGTCTTTGACACGGAGGGTAATAGTGATCGAAAAAACGAGGAAAGTCAAACATTTCTGTGGTTTTTTCTCGAAGGTTTTGAAACAAAATCCGTTTTGGTGGACACATCAGCGTCACGATGGTAAGCTGTGGAATTTGAACAACTATCGAACGGACATGATTCAAGCTCTTGGAGGCGTCGAAGGAATCCTTGAACACACGCTGTTCAAGGGAACGTATTTTCCTACATGGGAAGGTCTTTTCTGGGAGAAAGCAAGCGGTTTTGAAGAATCTATGAAGTACAAGAAACTGACGAATGCTCAACGATCTGGTTTGAATCAAATCCCAAATCGACGTTTCACATTGTGGTGGTCGCCCACCATTAACCGAGCAAATGTAAGTTGAGCCTGCTGTATAGATCTGTGGCCAGCGTATTAGGAGAGTACGTTATGTAACCCTCTAGTATTGTGTGTTTTAATGACTATGTCGTCACCTGGCATAACTTGGCGTGAAGTTACATGAGCAAAAAGATAAAACAAAAACTTTGGTGAAGTGTCAAATCATACCTCCAATGACTATTCCTTCACCGTGAACAAGTTCCCATAAACATGAACGAAAAGTTGGTTAAGCCTAGTTCTCATTCATCGCAATCCGTCGCCGACGATCGGCGACGGTTATCGCAGATGGTCGCCGATGCACGT